>JAFVLL020014314.1:0-11935 GCA_021397915.2 Tor tambroides | reverse complement strand
TATATATATATATATATATATATATATATATATATATATATATATTAGAAATATTTTATTCAATGTTCTACCAAAGGAAGGAAGACTGTATGTTTGCAACAACATGAAGCTGAATAAAAGATGATAGAATTTTCTTTAGGTGAACTATTTAATACGTATACATAATATTGTCTGATATTATGATATTTTTACTGATATTTTGCTGTGTGGTGTGTTTTGTTATTTTATGACTCATAAAAAGTGCTTAGTCCTTACTAATGTAGTTTCTGTTGTTTAGTTGCCCTCTTCTCTGTAACTGCATATTGTTCTTTTCTCTCTCCCTTTCCTCATTACTTCCCCTCTCTGTCTGGCATTTCTCTCTGTTAGTTGTGTAATGGGGGTTCAGTAACTGACCTGATAAAGGGTTTGCTGATGAGGGGAAAACGTCTTGAGGAGCCCATCATCTCCTACATCCTGTATGGAGCACTTCTGGTGAGATACAGTACACACACACACACACACACACACACACACAGAGACAGACTGAAGTAATCTGCTCACCCCAGCACAGGGAACGCTGCCTCAGCGCTCTGACTGTGCCAGAGTAGTTATTTTAGGCCGTGATAGTGAAGAAAGACAGAGGGCGTCCAGCTGTAGACTTCAGGGGCCGATCAGAGGCAGTCTGGTCTTCAGTCCCCACTTACTGACTCAAGTTTCTCCTGCTTTTTTTTCAGGGTCTCCAGCATCTTCACAACAACAGAATAATCCACCGTGATGTGAAGGGCAACAACATCCTCCTCACCACAGATGGTGGAGTCAAACTGGTGGACTTCGGTAATGGCTACTGCTGCAGAGAAAGGAGACTTTTATAATAGAAGGGGGATTTTAATTTGATTGAAAGAGTTTTATAAACATTTTTCTTCATACACAACAATGGTTCATAGTGACAATGTTTGTCAAGCTCCAATATGGACAACATACTAGTTTCAAGCGACATGAGAGTAAATAAAGAAAGAATTTTTATTTTTAGGTGAACTATTCTTTTAATTAGATACTGCAGATAAAATACTTAACATGACAAACAAAAAGTGTATTTATGTTGATAAACATCTGAAATATATTTGCTTTAGATATCAGTAATTATTCACTATCAAGCCAGCTTAAACAGCTTAAACAGTGTAGCAATGCTAAAATCAATATGAAAGTCTGTAATTCCTTGTGAAAAAAGCACGCTTTAGCATACTTATATGGAAATATATACTTCAAAAGAGTGTACTTTAAAATTCAATCTGAATTGAAAGCACTTGTGCACACGTTGATTGCAATTATAGTTTAAATTTACATTAAATGCAATTAGCTGAACTTTAGAGTAGGACTTAAGATCATCTTTATATGTATTTCATAATTACTTTTATTGTATTTGAAATATGGTTAAAGTATCCTGCTGAATGTACTGACAAGTATTTATAGTAAACTAAAATAATAGTAAACCCTAATGTCATTTCAGTGTATTAAATGTATTAAAATGTTTATAACAAATTTGTATACACATTTTCAATGATGAAGTTGCAATTTAGAAAATTTAAAATATATTAACTGTAAATGTAATATTTAATAAAAAAATTAAACCACAACAAAATTATTGTTACGCAATATTGTAATGCAAAAGTAACTTTCCCCAACACTGGAAACTTTATTCTTTTTAAGCACACTTAAGTGTCTTTTTTTAATTTAATGTTATATTACTATCTGCAAGTTCATTTTTTTTTTTAAATATACTTTTAAGATTTGAAGTACAATACAGGTGCACATTCGGTACATTTAAGCACACTTCTTTTTCACAAGGGATACCTTATACTTCTAACCAATAACTTGAATGTGAGTGTAAAACACCATGTGTACACTGCCTCAGTTTACTAGCAATTAATTTGTTGAGATTTAAATGATATTATTTTTATGCAGATACACATCATGGCCCGGTTTCACAGACAGGGCTTAGACTAAGCCAGGATTAGGCCATTGTTCAATTAGAACATTTAAGTAATTTTTGTAAGCGTGCCTTAGAAAAAAAACATTACTGGTGTGCATCTAAAGACAAAACAACGGCACTGATATGTTTTAAGATCAGTCAGTGCAAGTTTATTTCAGTTGAAACAGCTCAGACTTACATTTTAGTCTAGGACTAGGCTTAAGCCTTGTTTGTGAAACCGGGGGCATATATTATTATTTTATGCATAATAAAACAAGTAGTATGCTAATGCTGTACCGTGGTTCATGAGTTATCAGCAAATTAAATGCCACTAAATTGAGGTGGAGCCGTTCAGGCGTCTGTGTGCTTTATCAAACACACCTTCACACACCCGTGTGAGTGAGGTTAAATGGTGTTCTGCTTGGAAAGTGTGTGTGTGTGTGTGTGTGTGT
This sequence comes from Tor tambroides, assembly GCA_021397915.2. Lineage (NCBI taxonomy): Eukaryota > Metazoa > Chordata > Actinopteri > Cypriniformes > Cyprinidae > Tor > Tor tambroides. The sequence goes on along the minus strand of JAFVLL020014314.1, from coordinate 9,535 downwards.
GTGTGTGTGTGTGTGTGTGAGGAGGAGAGGAGGGTGTGTGGGGCGACTGATTCTGCCTGAGGCGTGTTTGTCCCGTGTGCATGTGAGAAAGAATTGGATCCCTGCTGGGAAGCAAAATGCCCTCATCACGTAATGCTGATGAATGCCAGCTGCCCGCTCCCTGCCCTAATGTCACATCAGATCATTTGCCACCTCCTAAATGTCTGAATCCATAGAACTGTTATTTGGTCCTACTTGAGAAATAACTGTACAGTTATTGCTGTTTATTTTCACAGATGTTCACAAATTTTCAGTAGAAAAAAAACACATTCAAGGAACCCTGTTAAGCTATGATTCTGACACATGAGGTCTCTGATTTCTTGCAGGCGTCTCAGCTCAGCTGACGAGTGCCCGTCTACGCCGAAACACATCAGTGGGAACCCCGTTCTGGATGGCTCCTGAGGTCTGTCCTGTCATAAAAATACTCTCTTTATTTCTCCCTTTCAATCTCTTTCACCTGACCTCTTTCTTTGATACAGTACAAATCATTTCATACTTAAATGGGTAGTTCACACAAAAACAACAAATGATTTCTGTACAAATCATTCACCATCACGTCACTGAAAAATTAAATGGTTCAGTGTTTAGCTGAATGTTCTGGTTGCTCTTTTCTGCACAATGAAAGTGAATTCAAAGTGAATTCTATTCAAATATAGCATGTTGGTATGTGTTTTAGCAGGCTGGTTCTCAGATATGAGTGAATGATAATTAAGAGCCATGACAGAAAGGAATATTATAAATAAATAATGACTTAAATGTTCAGACTGTTCTCCAAACAAAGCAATCATATGACTTTAAAATGCTTGTAATGTAGAGCAGTGGTTCCCAACCTTTTTTTCAGGGGACCCCTATTTTAACATTAAATTTTTTCACCCACACCCCCCCCCCCCCCCCCAAAAAAAAAACAACAACAAAAAAACAAATATATATATCATACATATACATCATTAAATAAACACAAAATATTGGTTGGATGACTACAACACGTTAACTACTAACATGTATGACATATTAAAATAAAGTTTTGACAAAAAAGTTTTAAAATGATAAACCTTACATTTCATACACCATTTATAAGAAAATAAATGAGTCAAAATGATGAATGATTATAGGTGATTATATTATTTTATCAGATTTTTAGAACATTAGGTAATTTTCATCAACTGCTTAATTTACAACTGTGCATAAAAAAATTTGTTCTGATTTTTGTGTTAATTTGAACAATAACGGGAGACAGGCCAAAGTGGGCGAAGATAAAAGTCTTTGTCATTATTTCATTTTTTCTTATTAAAAACTAAGAGCAAAGATACACATTACAAATACACATACTATACAAATAAAACAGTGCTTTATTTCCAGGTACAATAGGTGTATTTAGCAGGAGCATTCAAGAAATTGAATGAACAAATATAAAAATAAAAAACTATATAGACTGATTCCTAAAGCAACCGTATTCAAGTTTTTCACTCAACAGTAGTGAGTGATTTTTCTCTTTGTGTTTTGTTGTTTTATTAACGTTAAAGTAATGTTTTATTTTTATACCATCATTTACTCAAAAGTTATTTCAAACCTGAATGAGTTTCTTTCTTCTGCTGAACATAAATGCTATTTTGAAGAACATGGAAAATCAAAAAGTTGCTGGTCCACAGTGACTTCCATATGATTTTTCCCTACTATCAAATTCAGTGTGGACCAGCAACTGTTTGGTTACCCTCATTCTTCAAAATATCTTTTGTGTTCAGCACAAGAAAGAAATTAATACAGGTTTGGGACAACATGTGAGTGAGTAAATAATGACAGAAATTAAATTGTAGGGTGAACTATCCCTTTAATGATAGTGGCAGCATGTTTAGTTCTTTCCCTTTTAGACCTGCACGCATCTACAGACACGTATCCATTTTTCTCTCAACAGTTTACTTTAATTTTAGACATAACCGAGTCTATATGTAAACCTTGTGTGTTTTGACAGTATTAGCACAAAAGATAACTTAGTTCAGTAATCAGGAGCTGTTTGAAAGGGTTTTAGTGCGCGCGCTTCTGGTGTATGCGCTCAGAAAAAGCGCATGTCAGACCAGCGCGCGAATGAAACATTTAACCGGCAAGGCTTGCATGCAAATAATGTACTTTTGCGATCGCGAATAAGTGCAGTGTCCTGTCAGAGTAACTCTACCGCTGTATGTCGTGTTGTACAGTATATAGAGACGGCGGCGCCATAACTGTAATTGATAGAATATGTAGCACGATACTACGATATTTCTTCAAAAGCAGATCGTGGAGAGATTTTATCGTCCACGATCAAAAATCGTCATATTGCAAACCCCTAATTAATTCATATTTTAATTCATATAATTTTCCTCTGTAAAACCTTTCACTGCTTTCCGCCATATTTTCAAACAAAACGAAACCTATGCTGCGACTATGTGAGATTGTTACTACCTTTGCTTAATGTTGGACAGCATTTAGGTGAGTTTTTATAATCCTGGTAAACAAATGGTTTTAATCATAATACAGAATATTAAACGGTAGGCACTAACTATCGGGAATTTCATCTTGTGGTCAAACTAGAGTGAGCTTGGCGACCCCTTGTAAATCTTTAGCGACCCCTAGTGGGGGTCGCGACCCCCAGGTTGAGAACCACTGATGTAGAGCATTAGTCGTATGGACTACTTTTATTGTGCTGTTGTGTCACATTTGTTGTATGAAGAAGAACAGCCAGGACTTTCTCATAAATTTCTTTCTTTTTTTCCTTACAAGTTGTGGAAATTCTTCTTTATTCTATCCTTTTAGAATAAACCTCATTAAATGTATTATTTTCAACTAAGGCTAATTGGAAAACTGTGTCTGTGGTGAAATTTCCATTGGTTGTTGTATGTATTGTAGCAGTTTGGAAATAAAATACCCAGTGAGTGCTGCTAATCACTCAGGTTAATCGTGTTTGAAAATAACATACCACCTACTCTAATCTCTACCCTAAACCTAACCGATAGTGGGAACAAAAGAAACTGTGAGATAAAAACATATTTGCTATAGCAACCATGCCATTTTAGTTTGCATCTACAAGATTTGCAGCTGTTTTATTGTGACTCGTACCTGAGTGCTCTGCAAGTGCAGTGCTGTATCAGGTGAGCTACTGAGCAAGTTTACTACACCAACCATACATATGGAGCTGTTTATGTGATGCAAATGTCAAGATGTATTAGTTTACAAATCATGTATTATGCTAAAAGTGTTAATCTGCCCCTATAATCATAATTTATGTGAAAATTAATAAATGTTGTTGGTGTTTTACTGCCACTAGTGATAATTTCAGTTGTAAACTTCAGTGAATTGTATTTATGTTATTAGAGTCTTGCAAAAATACATGTAAAAGCATGTTTTTAAAATACATTATCACACAGATTTATACAGTATATAAATATGAATATATAAGCACAGGGTTCTCCAAACTCAGTCCTGGAGGGCCACTGTCTTGCAGAGATTAGCTCCAGCTTGTTGGGGTGGGAACTACATTTTGCAGGACAGTGTAAACTATATTATCACCCAGCTCCAATCTATCAAATGTAACTCTTAAGATATTATAAACATTAACATCATGATTTTCTGTAAAGCTGCTCTGAAACTATATCTATTGTGAAAGCACTATATAAATACATTTTCCAGTAAGCCTGTGTTGATTATTTTATTTCTAATAGGTACTTTTGCAAAGTTTTTTTATGTACTGTACTCACTGAAACAATCTGTGTTCCTTTAACCTGTGAGTAGATTCACTATGTCTTTGTGAAAAATGTGTATCGTAATGCTTAGTGTGCTTTTGTGTATACCGTATGCATTAGTGAGCTATCTAACGGAGATGTGTGTGTGTGTGTGTGTGTGTGTGTGTGGGTCATGTGAAGGTTAATAGCTGAGTGCCGCTCTGTGAAAGTGAAATAAAGCGAGGTGATGGGGCCAGTGGGGGAGGCCCCTCAGGGCCAATTAAAATACAGTCTAAATTAAACGCTCAGCAATATGCTGATTGGCCACAGTGTTTCTGACAGCCTGATTTAATGCTGCAGAACAATATAATTGTTGTGATTATTACAGTACAGTAATGTTTAAATATAACAAATATTGGTTAACTGGAGCTGAAATAAAATTAGTTTAATTTGGAAAATGATTTGGCTAAATTCACATGAATATGCTGCGTAAATGAGCTTATTTATTCGTTTTAAATCATATAATAATAAAACTGATATGAATCCCTCTAATATTTAAAATGACTTTAGCTAGAACTGGAGTCCTGAAGTTATCAATTATATTGCTTGTGAGAATCAGATGTTTTTACTAAAATTCCTTTGGGGATATAAAAATAGACACAAATGAGTCAATGGTTGACATTCAGTAGGTGTATAGAGCTATCAAATTAATATAGGTTGCATAACTCCTAATAAAAAATGTTTGAGCTCATATTAAGCTCACTAACTGTTGATAGCATACTCTAATATCTTGACAAATCTGAGCACAGTTGAGATCTCTCCTGAAAGTGAACTGTAAAAAAAAAGTAAATACATTTCCGTTTTTCTACTTCAAATTTTCACATTTGATTCATTTACTCCTCGTCAATTTATTGTAATTGGTTGCATATTTGCTTCTTAGCATATTTGTTTCTGAGTGAAAATTGTTTCTGCATCTCATTTTTGTTTGTTGTTTGTTTTCAGTGTAGAAGAGAGGACATGATGGTGTGTGATCCCTCTGTGTTTCTCTGTGTGCAGGTGATAGCGTGTGAACAGCAGTATGACTACTCGTATGACGCCCGCTGTGATGTGTGGTCTCTGGGCATCACTGCCATAGAGCTGGCGGACGGAGACCCACCCCTGGCTGAGATGCACCCGGTCAAAGCACTCTTCAAAATACCGCGGTGAGACAGCAGGGGGAGCTATACTCACACCGCACTCACTAAAGACTGGGGAGCGTGAGGAAATAGAGGGAGGAACAGATGGAAATGGAGATAGACAGGAGAAATTGAGGAAAATTGGAAAGTAGGAATGAGCATACAGCGAAAGAGAGAAGGACAGATAGGAAATACCTCATAATCCTTATTCACCATGACGCTCTGACTGAGAGTGATGTCACTCAGTGATAGCAGATTGAAAAAAAAAACAAGCAACCAATGAAAACACTTGAATCAGAGAATGAGCTCAAATCAGCTTTCTATCTATCTGTCTATCTATCTATCTATCTATCTATCTATCTATCTGTCTGTCTGTTTGTCTCTCTGTCTGTATCTATAAGGGTCAATTTTTAGCTGAATACATAAGCTTTCCATTGATGTATGGTTTGTAAGCATAGGACAATATTTGGCCGAGATAGCCTACAACTAGTCTATTTGAAAATCTGGAATTTGAGGGTGCAAAAAATCAAAATATTGAGAAAATCTCAATAATATTAAAGTTGTCCTTAGCAATACATATTACTAATCAAAAATTAAGTTTTCATATATGTACGGTAGGAAATTTACAAAATATCTTCATGGAACATGATCTTTAATTAATATCCTATTGATTTTTGGCATAAAAGAAAAAAATCAATAATTTTGATCCATTCAATGTATTGTTGGCTATTACTATAAATATACCCATGCTACTTGAGACTGGTTTTGTGCTCCAGGGTCACATATATAGTATGCTTTATATAGTATAATTGTGTGTAGTATGAATGTAATCTGAATGTACTACATTTGTCATGTTGTCATTGTCATGTGACCTACCAGCGTCAGTTGTGTTGCTTCTCTGCCATTCACAAATCCTTTCCATGGTCATGAGATGATAAAGTGTTCATTTTATGTGCATTTCAGCATAATATGTCATCTGGAGACTTCATGCCTACTGTATTATGAATACTGTGAATTTGAACATACAACTCTGGTCTTATATTTTTTTTTTGCCTACTGTGGGGAGGTATGCGATTTTGGATGCAGCCTGGCTGTTTTTGCGACTGCAAATGCGATATGCAAATGACTTCTGTTATGATTGGCTAATATCTGTTTATCGCATCATACATCAGGCTGGGCCAAGATGCTGAATACTGAATAGGTGTGGATGTGCAAACGTGTGGTTTAATGAGCTGGTTGTGTTGTCAATACTGTGAATAGTTCTTTTGGTGATTATTTTTAGTAAATGGCCTATCCTGACTGGACTGAAGATTTGTGTAGTGAATGTAAATAGTTTTTTCAATGATATGACTCTTGAAATTGTGAACTGGCACATTGGTGCTTTATTCAGTTTAATATTCCACTGTGAACTTTGTCATGCCTGGTGATTTTCCCAGTTCACCCTCATTTAGCTTGACTGTTTTATTGTCACAGAATCGGGTGATCTTACGCGTCTTAATATTCTGGTTAACGATAAACTCTAAGAGCTTTGATGAGATTCTGACCTTTTGCCATCTTTATGATCACACTATTATCACCCAGAATGCATAGTGATTATGTCCTTTGATTGCAATTTGCATTTGTGATTAGCTGCCCTCCCTTCCCCATTGTCATTTAGATGAGGCTGGCGCTCATGTTATCTGCCCCACTCCAGGCCTGCAGGGGATGGGCCGCTCGCTGTCGGGACACTGACACCGCAGCGGTTTGCTCACTTTTAGAGAGAGGCTACGCAACTCAATGACATAGAATACTAGCTTACTGCTTACTGCACATTATGTATTATACATTATGCTGAATAATGCCTACTTTTCAAGAGAGAGAAAAAATGGTACTGGTGTAATTATAGTTAAAGGATTAGTTCACTCCAGAATTAAAATTTCCTGATCATTTACTCACCCCCATGCCATCCAAGATGTTCATGTCTTTCCTTTTCTTCAGTCGCAAAGAAATTAAGGTTTTTGAGAAAAACGTTCTAGGATTTTTCTCCATATAGTGAGCTTCAGTCGTGGCCAATGGGTTAAAGGTCCAAACTGCAGTTTCAATGCAGCTTCAAAGGGCTCTACACGATCCCAGGCAAGGAATAAGGGTCTTATCTAGTGAAATGGTCAGTCATTACGTAGTCACATTGGAAAGGTCACGTTTTTCCTAGCAGAAGAAATCTTTTAAGTTTCAAAAGGCAGGTGGATGCTGCATATTGGTGGTGGTTAAGGAGAAACCCCTTCATATGACTGTAAAGCGCTTTGGGTGTACAGAAATACACAATAAAGCGCTATATAAATGCCTCATTCATTCATTCAAAAGATTTAAACATTCAGCATACGCACACAAATGGACCATTTTAAACAATAAACTGATATGAAGACAGACAGATAGATAGATAGATAGATAGATAGATAGATGATAGATAGATTCATATGTTTAGGTACATTTTTTGAGTTTTGCAGAAATGTAGGTAGAAGCGTATTTTCAGTGAGCTTGGGTAGTGTAAAGGTGCTTTAATGCCGCTTGATGTTTCGATTATGAATGCTGGATATGAGAAATGATAATGTTAGAATACTGTGCTTTTGCCTTTGCCGGCCCATTTGTCTTATAGTTTATGCCTGAGTGCAATAATCATGTATAGTATCTACACTGTCATGACGTGCTTTAAAATGATGTGCTCTCTCTACTTTTTCACCCACCTGTCTCTCCCTCTCTTGCTTCTACCTTCCTTTTCTTTCTTTCTTTTTTTCAAATGAAATTAGATATTTGGGCCGGGGCGCATAAATCAGATGCGTGGGACCTTTAGCACAGCAGCGGGTGAATAAATCAGTGTTGGTGTGTGTACTGGGGCGTGAAATGATTCTGTTAACATGTCATCTGTCCGGGCCAGCGTTCCCACCATCAGCCCGCTCTCAGACGTAGAGATTACGAGGGGCGTGCAGCGATCGGAGCCTGTCAGCGCCAAATGTTTGACTCCTGATGAAGGACATGAGAGGGAACTGAATAGCTGTTCATACACAAGGCTGCACAATTCCCAACCTGAATGCCATTATTGGAGCTGAAGCTAACACACTTTTCTCACTGACATATACAGTACAAGGACTCCTGGGTTTTTAATTAAGGCTAAAGAGGGGGGAGAGACAGGTGGGTGAAAAATTAGAGGAAGCACATAACTTTAAAGCATGTCATGGCGGTGTAGATACTATACATGATTATTGCACTCTATAAGACATAAACTATAAGACAAATGGGCCGGCACAGTATTGTAACATTATCATTTCTCATACCCAGCATTCATAATCGAAACATCAAGTGGCATTAAAGCACCTTTACGCTACCCAAGCTCACTGAAAATACGTGCTTCTACCTACATTTCTGCAAAACTCAAAAAATGTACCTAAACGTATGAACCGCTGCAGTTTCCAGCTAAAATGAACACTAGAGGCAGTAACATTCAAAAGTGTTTAGTTCAAAGTAAAGTAAAAGTTCAAAAGTTGTTGTATGTTGAATGACATGTATCTATAGGCCTATGTCTTCATATCAGTTTATTGTTTAAAATGGTCCATTTGTGTACACCCAAAATGCTTTACAGTCATATGAAGGGGTCTCTCCTTAACCACCACCAGTGTGCAGCATCCACCTGCCTTTTGAAACCTAAAAGATTTATTCCGCTAGGAAAAACGTTTTCAATGTGACTATGTAATGCGTGAAGTTGTGGACGCGCATTGCAGAGCTAGTGCAAGATGAGCATTTGTGATTAAAAATATATGCATTTAATGTTTTTTTGAAAATGACTGATCATTTTGCTAGATAAGACCCTTACAGTGGGGAAAAAATTATTTGATCCCCTGCAGATTTTGTACGTTTGCCCACTGACAAAGAAATGATCAGTCTATAATTTTAATGGTAGGTTTATTTGAACAGTGAGAGACAGAATAACAACCAAAAAATCCAAAAAAAAAAAATAAATCAAAAAATAAAAATCGCATTTCAAAAAAAATTTAAATGGCAATCAAAAAAGGTACTCACAGAGGTCAGACGGTTCTTGTAGTTGGCCGCCAGGTTTGCACACATCTCAGGAGGGATTTTGTCCCACTCCTCTTTGCAGATCCTCTTCAAGTCATTAAGGTTTCGAGGCTGCTCGAACCTTCAGCTCCCTCCACAGATTTTCTATGGGATTGAGGTCTGGAGACTGGCTAGGCCACTCCAGTGCCTTAATGTGCTTCTTCTTGAGCCACTCCTTTGTTGCTTTGGCCGTGTGTTTTGGGTCATTGTCATATTGGAATACTCATCTACGACTCATTTTCAACCCATTTTCAACATGGCCCCGTCCATCGTCCCTTTGATGCGGTGCAGTTGTCCTGTCCCCTTAGCAGAAAAACACCCCCAAAGCATAATGTTTCCACCCAGTGGGGATAGTGTTCTTGGGGTTATAGGTAGCATTCCTCCTCCTCCAAACACGGCGAGTTGAGTTGATGCCAAAGAGCCCGATTTTGGTCTCATCTGACCACACCACTTTCACCCAGTTCTCCTCTGAATCATTCAGATGTTCATTGGCAAACTTCAGACGGGCCTGTACATGTGCTTTCTTGAGCAGGGGGACCTTGC
>JAFVLL020014313.1:0-20807 GCA_021397915.2 Tor tambroides | reverse complement strand
TGCAAAGTTGAATAAGTTTCCAAATTAAATGCAAATATGTCAAACATGGCCAAAAGAGGCTTGGCCCCGTTAATCGCTGCTAGCAGCTATATTTACTCATGTAATTCCAAACCTGTAAGACCTTTGTTCAACTTCGGAACACAAATTAAGTTATTTTTGATGAAATCCGAGAGCTTTCTGACCCTGCATATACAGCAAGAGCACTACCACGTTCAAGGCCCTGAAAGGTAGTAAGGACATCATTAAAATAGTCCATGTCACATCAGTGGTTCAACTGCAATTTTATGAAGTTAAAAGAATACTTTTTGTGTGCAAAGAAAACAAAAATAATGACTTTATACAACAATTTTTTCTCTTCCGTGTCAGTCTTCCACTCAACGTTCATGAGACTACCACTACACATATTACCATGACAAAAATTAAAATTGTCATCATTTACTCACCCTGATGTCATTCCAAACCGGTATGACATTCTGAACAAAAAATACAATATTTTAAAATGTTTTTATCAATAAAATGAAAGTCAAAACAATACTGGACCCCAGTGACTTTCATTATATGGATGGAGAGAGAGAAAAAAGAAGAGGCTAAGAAATTTTTTTACAGTCTTGTTTGGGTGAGTAAATGAAAACAGATGAAAGCAGGGTGAACTGCTGCTAATTGAAAAATATAACTCAAATAAGAAAAAAAAAATACAAGGTCATTGGCATAACATCTTTGGACAATTTTATCAATAGCTTGATTTGATTAAATATTTGTTTCCTCAGAGGTTCAGCATGTATTAACTGTCCAATTGACTGTGCATCCCTGTACTACAATGGAGTCCACAGATCTGGGATTTTTACTGTTGTCCCTTCAATGGGATCGACTCCTGTTGAAGTTTATTGTGATATGGAGACCCAAGGTTTGCATTTTTGTGTTTATAGACAGGAGATTTGGGTTAAATTAGGAGCAGTAGTGGATGTTACTTGAGATTAAAGAACCATTCTTTGGACCAGGAGGTGGATGGACCATGTTTCAGCGTCGACAGGATGGAAAGGTCAATTTCAATCGCAAATGGACGGAATACAGGGATGGCTTCGGTGATCTGCATGCAGAATTCTGGCTTGGAAACGATCACATCTATGATATCTCCAGCCAGGGAGAGTACTCCCTTCACATTGACCTTGAGGACTGGAATGGCAAGCACAAACACACACTGTACCAGAACTTTTGGTAAACATTTAGAAATAGAGATAGTCTGAATATAAGAACACTTAGTTATTTTTTGTTTTCAGTAGACTGTGATAAAATAATTATTTAACATTATTATTTAAATGTAAAATATTTGAAATAATTTAAAAACAATGTTAATCTTAAATTTCAGATATACTTATATTAAAATATCTGACATATTAATATAAAATGTCATCTAATACAGCAATATTAAATTAAATATAAAATATTATATATACATATTAATTACTTCGATATAAAATATTAATATTACATCCATACAGGTTTGAATGTTTTTTTTTCTGAACCTGGTCTGAAATGTTGCACCATATTGTTTTCATTTCTTAAAAGTGCTTACAAGAAAATCCCTACATGCTCTAAAATTAAAGAATAGTTCATCCAAAAATGAAAATTTGTTGTAAATTTACACACCCTCCATCCAAGATAGATGAGTTTTTTCTTTATCTGGACAGATTTGGAGAAATTCAGCATTAAATCAGTTGCTCACCAATGGATCCTCTGTAGTGAATGGGTGCCGTCAGAATGAATAGTTTAAATTTAAAACATCTTGATGGATTTGTTTATTACAAACACACAGCTTTAAGATGTTAATTGATGTACTGGAGTCATGTGGATTATTGTGATGTTTTTATCAGCTGTTTGGACTCTCATTCTGACGGCACCCATTCACTGCAGAGGATCCATTGGTGAGCAAGTGATGTATTTTCAGAAAAAGTGCTTTTTCTAAACCACTCAAGCAAAAATTCTTGGTTTGGCAGGATTGAGAACGAAGACAGCCTGTACCGTCTCCATGTATCAGGATTCAGTGGTACAGCTGAAGACTCGTTTGGCTGGTACCATGACAAGCAAAGCTTCAGCACTCTAGACACAGGTGACATCTGTGCTGAGATATCTCACGGAGGCTGGTGGTACCATCAGTGCTTCTTTGCCAACCTCAATGGAGTGTATTATAAGGTCTAATACAAATGACGCAAAAATGAAACTTTTACGAGACATAAAATATGAGCCCAGCCATCTTAACTGTGCCCTGTATTTATCTTGACCACCAGGGGGGGGCGTTACTCTGCCAAAAAGAAGAATCTTCTAGGGCCTGATGGGATTGTGTGGTACTCATGGAAGGACTCAGATTACTACTCCTTGAAGAAGGTGAGCATGATGATCCGCCCACGGACCTACAGGCCCCGCCTCTCTCCATAACACCACTTTAGGGCCTGTGTAAAACAATACTGCAGTGACATCATCAAGGAGCCATTGTTGATTCTCCATGGCTAAGCAATTACTTAAACTGTGGTTAAAGGGAAAGTCTCATCTGGATGTTCAAGATAAGATTTTGGTCACACGTGTCTCATAATCTTGATCTTTGACACTGAAGCATTCAATGTAAAGTAATTAACATAAGCAAATTATAAAACAACATGCATTAGATTATCATGGATAATTTTTAAATTGTATAAAAAACTATTTGATTTGGATAATCATTATTAATTCATTAGAAATAATTCAGAACATAATATAATTTTGATACATACTTTATGTTAATTGGTGTTACTATTACACTTCATTGGCTAGAAATATTCAGAGGTGTTTTTTAAGTTTATCTTTTTAAAGAAGTACTGTGATCAGTTGCATTAAAGGTATAATTCACCCCAAAATTAAATTATGCTCATCTTCCACTTGTTCCAAACCTGTATAAGTTTCTTTCTTTTCTTAAATGCAAAAAAAAAAAAAAAAAGACTCTTTGAAGAATGTTGGTAAGCAAACAGTTGACGGTAGCCATTGACTTCCATTTTAATACTAGGGCAATGGCTATTGTCAACTATTTGGTTACCAACTTTCTTCATAATATCTTCTTTTGATCAGAAGAAACTCAGGTTTGGAACAAGTGCAATCTGAGTAAATGATGGGAGATTTTCATTTTTGTGTGAACTATCCCTTTAAGAAAAATGTTTAATTCATTATGTTTTTTTTAACGAAATAAAATCAATTTTTAATAATTAAAAAAAAAAAAAATCTAAATAATGATTAAAACCAATCTTGATTATTAAAAAATATAAATTTAATTTAAAAATAATAATAATAATAATAATTTAATAATCGTAAGGGTATTAATTTTATTTTCTTAAGGGGTTTGTTGCAGCCAAACTCTGTATTTCATGAGAACATTTGAGAAAGCTTTATTAATAGATATCCTACCACACATGGCACATGCAAATATGTTTGCTGTTTAAGCCTCAGTAATTCAGAGGTAACAGTTACTCAAATAATCCTAAAATATACAGCCTTGTAATGCCTAAATGTATGTTTCACAACACTGTTTACATTTTGTAACTACTTTTGAGAATGTATAAAAATGTCTTTGTTTTTGACAAATGTCCTGTTATATTATCTACAGTTGTATGTTGGACTTTCCTTGTTCTACCTCTCTGCTTTAAGCTTCAGACTACTTTCCCATGAGATAAACATATCTGCACTATTCATAAAGACTCTTTCTGCCTATCACACACTAACAGGAAGGGTGGAACAAACCAGCAAACGTGGCATTGGAATAAAAGAAGTTTTGAGGGGCATCACATGATTTGATATTATTTGCATTACAAAGTCCCAGAAGAAGGACAAAATAAGGGACTCCTTATGGTCAAAAAATGAAAATAAGCTGCCCCATGTTTAAGGGAAGGAAACAGAATCGGGGGAGAAAGTGTTTCCTTGCTTGAGGTCACTCTCACATGAACTCACACACACACTGAGGTCATCAAGCTCATTTCCTCATCTTCCTTTCTAAAGGCAAAGATTTGTTTCCTCTCTCAAATAGAGAAACTGACTCTGAGCCAGCATAAATACTGGATAATTCTACAATCTTCTCAAAAAGGATATTTTTGTGCTCTTGCTAGACCTGTAAAATCAATTTTGACACTAGGCCAAAATATGCAGAGCATTCATGACCATCACAACTCTCCTCAGACTTGGAAAGGTATAAAGAAAGTTTTATTACACACTGGAGGGCTAGTTAAAAACACATTTCATACATAGAGTGTGACGAAGAGACATTTTTAGTTCTGTTTTGCATAGAACATTTTACCACAGGTAAAAGACAATGTCCTTATTGCTTTTATCAAATACATACCACTTCTAAATATCTGACATATTTAATTTCACATACTGTACTACAAGAAAATAAAATCATGTCAGACAATTTAAAACGTTAATAAACTCATTTGGTTTAGAAGGCCCAGTCTAAGTGAATGTGTCCCTGAGAGACCTCAATTTACACAGAGAAAATTAAATGTCTTAAAGGAATAGTTCACTCATAAATGAAAATTTGCTGAAAACGTACTCACCGTCAAGCCATCCAAGATGGAGATGAGTTTGTTTCTTTATTGGAACAGATTTGGAGAAATTTAGCCTTATATCACTTGTTCACCAATGGATCCTCTGCAGTGAATGGGTGCCGTCAGAATAAGAGTCCAAATAGCTGGTAAAAACATCACAATAATCCACAAGTAATCCACATGACTTCAGTCAATTTCTCCAAATCAGTTCCAATGAAGAAACAAACTCATCTTCATCTTGGATGGCCTGAGGGTAAGCAAATTTTTTGCAAATTTTAATTTTTGCATGAACTAATTTTTTAACGTCGGGGAGTGTTACATTAGCTGAAGTAACAGTTAAGATTTGTATTTCACCTGTTTCTGTGAACAAAATAATTTGGTGAATGATGATTTGCACATCTTACATTGTTTGTTCCCTTATAACCTATATTTTATATATGATACAATGAAGCAATACAGAATTTTGTGGAAACAAGATGGTTAACTGTGAATTAGCGTAAAAAAAAGCAAAAGCAGCATCCTTTTTTGATGTTCCACAATTTAGAGCGAGTCCTCATATGGTGGTATACTGACCAAGCGCTTTCTTCAGCTTTTCAGCAATCTATCCAATCAGAACACAGAAGAATGTTATGTTGCATTACATATGTCATGTTTATGGTATCCATGCAAACTAGAATCCCACCACTCACCGTTTCATAGAATTTCACCTGTTCCTCCAGGTAGAACTGCATGAGTCTGTTGTAGTCATAGATACGGTTGCTATGGAAGTGATTCATCTCAGCTAGAGAAACAGATGGCAAGTCTAAGATTACATGTGTGTGACAAACACTACAATTAAGCACATGGGTGCACGTATAAAAGACCACTGTGACAAAGGGTCTTTCACTGATAGTCAACACTTTACTTTACTAACGTACCTTGCAATGCATAAGACATGGTGCTGAGGTTCTTTTCCATAATGTGTTTATCTTGTTGGCTAATCTTATTCGTCGTCACCAAATGATCACCCTCTTTTACTTTATCAATAGCAGCCTGAGGGGAAAAAAATTGTTTAAATGGTAATAAAAAATGAAAAAATAAATAATAATAATAATAATAATAATAATAATATTATTATTATATATATATATATATATATATATATATATATATATATATATATATATATATATACATACACACACACACAGTGCCTTGCAGAAGTATTCAAACCTCTTCATTTTTTTTCACGTTTTGTTATGTTGTAGCCTTATGTTAAACTGCATTAAATTACTTTTTTCCACATCAATCTGCACTCCATACACCATAATGACAAAACAAAAACAGAATCGTCACAACCTTGTATATTTATTTTAAAAAAACTGAAATAAGTACTTTGCATAAGTCTTCATACCCTTAAGTCAGTACTTACCTGAACAGCCTCAAGTCTTTTGGGGTATGATACGACAAGCTTTGCACATCAGAATTGGACAATTATCTGCCATTCTTCTCCTCATCTCTTCACCTCTCAAGCTCTGTCGGGATGGATGGGTGGATGGGACAGACACACATTTTCAGGTTTCTCCAGAAATATTTGATTGGGTTCAATCCCAGGCTGTGGCTGGGCCACTCAAGGACATTCTCAGAGTTGTCTATAAGCCACTCTTGCTGTGTGTTTAGGGTCATTGTCCTGTTGGAAGGTGAGCCTTCTGCCCAGTCTGAGGTTCTGAATGCTCTGGACTGGGTTTTCATTAAGGCTCTCTCTATATTTTGGTGCACTGAGCTTTTCTTCTACTCTGATGAGTCCCTCAGTCCCTGCTGCTGAAAAACAGTCTCACAGCATGAGGCCGCTACCAACATGCTTTACTTTTGGGATGGTACTCTGCAGGTGATGAGCAGAGCTGGTTTCCTTCAAACTGAATTGCAGTTCATTAAACCAGAGAATCTTGTTTCTCAGAGTCTGAGGGTCCTTTAGGTACTTTTTTGCAAATTCCAAGTGTGTTTTCTTGTGTCTTCACTGAGGAGAGGATTGCATCTGGCCACACCAGCATAAAGCCCTGATCGGTGGAGTGTTGCAGTGATGTTTGTCCTTCTGTAGGTTTCTCCTACCTCCACATATGATTGTGGAGCTCAAATAGAGTGACCATCAGCTTCTTGGTCACCAGTCTAGACAAGACCCTTCTCCATGAATTGCTCAGTTTGTCCAGGAGGCCAGCTTTAGGAAGAGTCCTGGTTGTTCAAAACTTCTTCCATTAAGGGTAATGGAGAGTACATGCTTCTGTGAACCTTCAATGCAGAAGAATTTTTTTTCTGAACTCTTCCCCAGATGTGTGGTTTGATGCAATCCTGTTTCTGAGCTCTACAGGCAGTTTGTTTGACCCCAGGGCTTGGTTTTTGCTCTGATATGCATTTCAGCTGTTAGACCTTTTATTAAGATGTGTGCCTTTCCAAATCATATCCATTCAATTGAATTTGCCAAAGGTTAACTTCACTCGAAGTGTAGTAACATCTACAAGCAATATGAATGCTCCTGAGCTAAATTTCAACTGTCCCAGATAAGGGTTTGAATACTTATGCAATGGAATCGTTTAAGTTTTTTATGAGTAATAAATTTGCAAAGATGTTAAAAACTTGTTATTTGCTTTGTCATTATGGTGTGTGGAGTGTAGATTGTTGTGGAAAAAAAAGTAATTTAAAGCGGTTTAACATAAGGCTGCAACATAACAAAATGTGAAAAAAATGAAGGGGTTTGAATACATCTGCAAGGCACTGTATATGTGTATATATATATATATATATATATATATATATATATATAAAATTATTTTTATTATTATTATTATTTTTTTTCTTTTCTTTTCTTTTGAACCCAAAAGTAAAACACTAAACGTAGAAAGGCAAAAGGTGAATGGTTTATACCTTGTGAACTGCTATTGTGTCAGGGAAGCAGCCCAGTAGTCCCTTGTATTCGTTGTTTATCTCCATCAGGAAGTGTAGATCTTTTTTTGGCTGATAAACAAATGTTATCTTATTGAAACAAATGCTTAAACTCATGGATAATGCTAAAAACAGCTATCATGGATGTTGCCATCACGGGGTAGCCTTGTGGGTTACAATTCTATCAACAGCACAGGATGTGAAGAAACTTGCTAATGATGAGTATATGACACTGGTAGAGGTTCAAGGATTGAACGGTTTGTTGAAGTATTCATATGAGGAAATATTGTACTTCTGATACCTGTCCTGCAACGATTTCTGCTATTTCCTCATACGTTTTTCCTGTTGCAGTCAATGCTTCTGTCAGAGTTGATTCCCCTTAAAATAAGATGCACAAAAACCATCAACAAAACATGATTAGATAATCATTAGGAAATCAAAAATATTTTATATGTCTATGAGAGTATTTTAAAGAACAAAGCTCAAGTTTCCTACTTGGGTATGCACTAGTGTTGAAAACTAATGAAAGGTTCTGAAATGCTTTCCCAATCTGCCGATATTCTTTTTGTAATGCTGTTGGTTTAAAAGCAGAAGATTTTTACTATGGACAAATCACAAGACAGTAACAGTAATGAAATAATCTACATATACCATTTGACTGTACTTGATAAGTATAGAGTTACTGTGGCGATGAGGAAATATAGTATGTAAACTTACGGCCTGTACATCTCTTCCAGTGAAGATGCCCAACAGCCAGTAGTTCTTTAACACTGTTGTCCATAGATCTAGTAAACTGACTGTACATTTCATACTTCTGCTCCCTACAATCACACCAAATAAGACCATTGTTGTATTAAATAAATATATTACATTATAAGAAATTATAAAATGATATAATATAATGCAACATGTAATTTGGGGTTGGTAAAATTGAATGCTTTTGAACCGTGATACCTTTTTTAAAATATAATTTTATATTAATATAACATAACAATCTTTACTGTCACTTTTGACAAGAAAAATCTTACACACCCCAAACATTTGAATGGCAGTATATATTTATACATAATTGATCATAATTTGTAATTATTGCAACATTTTTAAGTGATTATTAATTATTATATAAATAATGGATAATCATTTCTATAGAATTAAAAAATATATTAATTTTAGGATAAAGTAATCAAAGGAGTTAAATATAATCTCACACTTGAGCAGGATCTAACTCTGGGAGCTCTGGATCTATAGTGGAGAAGACTTTCACTCCCACTATTTCATCTTTCTCTGCTTTCCGCTTCCCTAGTTTCCACTCCTAAAAGAAACAACAAATACAACATGACTTACAACACTCCAACTGCCATGCTAAACTTAACTATTCACTAGTCAAAGTTAATATGTAACACACTTCTAAAAGATGTACAGTAATCTCAAAATCAGCAAACAGATGGCAATACTCAGCAGAACATCTTTTTAAGCTTTAATATCTATATTGTGTGACTATGCATTTAAATCAGTATATAAAACTACATATCTATGACTATTATACATATTTTAACAAACACACCTTCTCATCTCTGTAGTTAAGGAAGAGCTGGAAAACCTCACTGTTTGAGATCACCGGATGCCGGCACATGCGGGACATCCAGCCCTGCAGGCGTTCCATGCGCATTTTGATAAATTCCTCTTCAAATCGGCCTAAAGAGAAACAGAAGACAGATGCTAGGAAGTCTACCAGGCAAAAATATTATTTATTGGTGACTACTAAAAGAACAAAACGAGAAGATGGTGCAAGAATCTTTTCTAAAGTGACCAGAGGCTTTGTTCACCTGTAACTTGTTTGTCAGGTAGACATGGGATTGGCAAAGCACAGGCAAACTTCTCCACGAGCCTCTCATATAACCAGTCAAAGTGTTTGTATCTGTGATTGACCGGTCTGTCTGTAGTCTGAAAAAAATAGTTAAACGTAAAAATAAAGACATATTAACAAAAAAATTACAGTAAGTCAATATTTTTCATGCAGAACTGAAAGGTGCTTCAAAGGAACTTACATTAGGTGTGATCTGGTATTCGATGTAGCTCTTCAGGCCGTACATTTTTGACCCCTTTTTGGGATCAGCCACTACACAATCTAAATGTATTTGTGGATACAACCATACTGGACCCACCTCACCCATCTGCAAAATAAACATTCAACCTCTTTCTCAAAGAAACAGAAATATGTTAATGTATCCATTCACTATACCACTTAAAACAAACCCAAGGTTGTTTGATTATTCTGTTACCCAGAATAACTAACTATCCAATCAGTCTTCAGGCATTGGGATCAAATCACATGACAAAGTCAAATAACTTACATAAATTGGCAGTTTGTCATTCCCTTTAGCTATGTTCTTGGTAAGCAGATACACCTCTGGATTTGGGGTCTTGGAGAACCCTGGAAACCTATGGGAAAAGATGGGATGAGCATTTGTAAAGTTTATTTTATTAATGAAATATTAATATTGGCAGTTATAAAAACTAAAATTACTTGTTGAGGGATATTTTCATAGTAGAGTGACCCCCGCCCCGCTGCATCGTTCCTCCCTCTTCCACCTGTGAACCTCCATAACCCACTGTCGACTTTCCATCATCGGAATCATCGTCCCATTCCTCATCAAAGGAATAGACAGAACCTACAGTCACATGACACAACAATCACCATCACATACAGTAATAAAATACTAAACTTCGGTGTACATCAAAATCCTGACACATCATACAGAAATGCATTTACATTTTTCAAAAGTATTAACATAACATCCTTTTCCTGCTTATAGTAATATTTCCTACTTATACTAGGAGGCCATACTAGAGAACCTTTGTGTTCCAAAATATTGATTTCGAAGATTCCGCAGTTCATGTGAACCATTTTCCAAAAAAACAGTAGAAGCAATTTTGAATTATTTCCATAATACACCATTTTTTATGAGTATGCTAAGGTGTACTTCTTTTTCACAAGGGTATTCCTACTGGAATTTATATGGAGGGGCCAGAAAAGGTTCTGCTTCCTTGTGCAAATGTGACTATACCGCTCTCTCTGTGGGAAGCATGTTTCATAACAACTCAGCTGTGTAACAGGCAAAGACAACAAAGACAACTGTTGTGATGACTACCACTGAAATGATCCACTTACTTCCACATATAGTCCTTGGCTACCTAAAGTACATAAAGGGCTTATTTATGACTTTATATGGTGTGCTGAAAGAGAAAGTTCAAAGTCCTCATAACAAAGCAGACAACACAGACAACATGAATATCCCACGTGTTGTAGACAGTAAAGCAGCAACATCGCTGATGAGATGCTTCTGTTATAGAATGTACATGTGCCCTAATAACAAATATGTCATTATACACTTTCACACTGGAGCAAGGTAAACTTGAGCTTGGTTATACAGTTACCATTCAAATGTTTGAGGTCAGTAATATTTTAAGTTGTCTCTTATGCTCACCAAGGCTGCATTTATTTGGTCACAAATACAGTAAAAACAGTAATACTGTAAAAATAACAGTTTTCTATTAGAATATATTTTAAAATGTCACTTTTTGCTGTGATGGCAAAGCTGAATTTTCAGCAGGAAGCAATGGTATCCATCCATTTCCATTTCTCCTGCATAGTTGTTACCTGGGGCCTAATGGATAGAGAGTTGGACTTGTAACCCGAAGGTCGTGGGTTCGAGTCTCAGGTCCGGCAGGGATTGTAGGTGGGAGGAGTGAATAACCAGCACTCTCTCCATCCTCAATACCACGACTGAGGTGAGACCCTTGAGCAAGGCACCGAACCCCCAACTGCTCCCCGGGCGCCACAGCATTGGCTGCCCACTGCTCCGGGTGTGGGTTAAATGCAGAGCACAAATTCCGAGTATGGGTCACCATATTTGGCCACACACCACTTCCCTTTCCTTTCCCCCTAATGTACGGGTGGGGTGATATGACCAAAATCTTATATCACAGTATGAGTAGTTTTATTTCACGATAACTATATATAAATATATATATAAAAATCACGATATAGTTATTTTTGCTTTACATAAGGTCTTTATGATATCAAAATGTTTGATACCATAGAAATTTCATAATTCTTGTCACCAATGTCAATATCATAGAAAACTAATACTAGCCTGAATAATAATAATAATAATAAAAAGCCTCAAGCTTACTGAAGACAAGTAAACAGTCTGTAATTAAAAAAGAATAAGAAACTAATTACAAGCAATAGGACAAAAAATTAGTAGAACAAATAAGAAATGCTACATACATTGTATAAAGTAATCAAATGTATAAAACACTGCATACTCTTCATTGTGTAAATTATATATTTCTTCTTAATTAAATTTACAAAAGAGAGATTTTCTCTCTTTTGTTGTTTGATTAACATGAATGACAAACAGCAGGAATATTAGACTGCTGTCACTTTAAGAGCTGCCTGGATCCAATACTGTTACACATGTGTTTTCTTTCTCAGCTGTTTGCTTTCGCTTAAGACCTAAATTACTGCGTTTATGAGGATACTTGCAAAGATGGGAACTTTGACACATACAGATACAAGTGTGTGTATTTAACCGTTCAAATCCTATAAAGTAGCAAAAATAACGTTCAATATTCCCGCTCTCTATGAGCATCGTCTTCAAGTGCGCGCTCCTCTCTAACAGCGCTCAGAAACAGTCTCTCAAACAGCATGTGCATATAGCTAAATGAGTTCTCTTTCGCTGCTGATTGCATTTCAGCAGCTTAAAATCATTTGTTTTCAAACTGCAATGCGCGCAAAATGGTAAGTTTTTGTGACCAGGTAGCTCAGCAACATCACGTGAGCTTGTAACCGTGATAGAGACGACAGTCCAAAATCTCTACCGCTTGACAAATTTCTACCGCTTAATCGTGTCTACCGGTATATCGCCCACCCCTACCTAAAAGTATTCATTTCTTTGGATAAAAAAAACAGAACAAAAAAAACTTACTGACCCCAAACTTTTGAACGGAAATGTAGATAATTACGGACAGATCATCATAAATGCTTAATGGAGTTTGCACTGCAAATGTTTTCCACTTACCATTATTACCTGCTGGTTCCTGTTCAGAGTAGTTCCAGCTGTCCGCAGGGTTGTTGTTGGACCATGTCGTGGCAGTCCAAGCCTCATTCCCATAAACCCCCTACAGGCACATAAAATACAACATTAAATCATTCTTTTGAACAAATCTACATCCATTCTGACCCTTAATACATTTGATTTGCCATTTTGTGGGTAGTGGCCTTGCCTAAATTATACACATTGTTTAAAGTGGATTCTGTCAGCTCTTTTCTACAATCCCCTACTGATACCTGTGCTGGAACTGTTCCTCAGTTGACTCATTTTATTATCAAGTGTCTGCTCAAATGATAAATAACCAAATTCACTACAATTTAAGGAACACCAGGTTCTTCCTTCCACCCACTTCCTTTTATAGGTTCCATAAATATCACTCATATGTCGAAACTAGATTACAACGATTCACTCTTGCTGGATTGGCCGTATAAACAAAATGAAGCTGCCTTGTTCATATTCAAATTCTCACTCAATATTTGCTTGTGTCTCAATTTGCCCCATGACACGATGTCTGACCTATAACATACAAAACAGACAGGCCAATGTCACCTAAATCCAATGTAGTGGTGATATTTCAGTACTAAATTCATTCCTGTAAACTAAAAATATTTTCAAGATTACTAATAACACATACTCTACTTCAACATTTCATCTGCCCTAAAGCATGACCATTATTAGTTCTTGCTGGCATTTTAGTTGTTTTTCTATTCACTCAGTATAAGCACATTCTATGGAAAGAATTAGAAAAATTATTTGAATCAACAGCGTAAAACAACAATAATGAGAATCACCCTGCTATTTTAAAGGTTACTTTACAAACCATGAATCACACAACTAAAAACAGGACCAATAACCTCTCTTTATTAAGATTCTCAAAACGTAGAAAATGTTTGCAGAAACCATTATCATGTTCACTCATAATGAAAAAGTCAATGACAACAATATATGAGTTTCTATTCGCGTATAAATGGCTGATGGTCACAAATTAACTGAATATAAGGTATAAAAATATAGTTCTCTCAAATCTGCCACAAAAGGCCTGGATGTGCTTTAAGAACTAAAAGGCCAAAGGCTCTTGAGTCCATCTCTGTCCATTAGTCTAAGACTTAATGGCCAATTCCATCAATAGACCTGACCTTGATGCTGCTAAAAACTAACTTCCAGCCACGCAAAACCATTTGTCTCGCTTCCTGGCCTCACCAATTAAGACCGTCTGTACCAATTGTCCCTGAGCACAACATTACTCATGTGTATATCGTTATTAGTACTTTGGTGTTGTGGATCACTCTAAATGTCACTGAGTCATTGAAGGCTGATGGAAACATTAAGTCGTTAGATACGTCTTTTCACCACTCAATTTCTTGCAGGGTGTCTTTACTCTTGACCAGCTTCATCTCATTGAGGTAAACTCAGTATATGGCCATCCCAATGTGTACATTAAAATCTACTGCTGAATGTAATTGAATGTAATCACAAAATGTAATTATTTAATAACCCTTAATAATTGTATAATTATTTATTTATATTATTTTTATTACTATTATCATTATTTATGTATAATTAATTGTATAATTTAAGCATCTTTTTAAAAAAATGATCACACAAAAAACACAAATTATCGCAAAAACAAATTTTTTTTTTTTTTTTTGGAATCCATGTACAGTACCAGTCCATTTTGGACACACTTAATTATTCTTTAATAATATTACTTTTTAAACTTTTTTATAATGATGCAAAAAAAAAAAATGAAGTAACACATATGGAAAAATGGGAATATCATGACAACCAAAAAATGTTAAACAATTTTCTACTATTTAAACTACTTTTCCTTTATGATCCAACTCATCAACAAAGCTAAAAATAATAAAATAAAATAAATAGATTAAAAAATAAAATAGATATATAAAATATTTTAAAGTGAAATTTTGCTTTTGTAAAGAAATCTATATGTTCATTTGTTTATATTTGTCTACATGAGTAATATCAAGCATTTAAGCATAAACTTTATAAAACAAAAGACTATTAAGATCATGAGGAACTTACAAATATGTCCAAATTTTGACTGGTAGTGACTATTTCATTGGTTAAAAAAATAATAATAATTAGGCATTGTCCTGATTTTAGCTTGTACAGATGGTGAGCCTGTTTAATGGTTTATATTAATGTTTAATGGTGAGACAGATCTGACTTCTCATCTATCTGCAAACTGCTGAACATGGCTAAACATTTAAACACTACTGCATTCACAATGATGCTGTGCACAACACAAAGTGTGAACATCTGATAGCCTACTAGAGAAAAAGCCACAGAGAGAACAAAAGAGAGACGATTCCTCATGCCTAATGTCCCGAGCTATAATGAGGCCCGTTTACCCTCATTCTCCTGCTTTCACAGGAAATGGATTTCAACTGCAGATGACACATAGGGCCTTTTTGCATGTTACGCTCAGCAGAACGCTCATTAAATGAGTGTGGATTTCTAGTAAATGTTGGCTGTGAAAATGAGGAAGCAAAACTGCTCTTTGAATAGTGGGTTTTTTGTTGGTTGTGGCTACTTATTTTTACTGAGACCTGCTTTACATTTCATTTGAGGAACTGTGGAACATGCAGATACTCATACTGTAAGATTTCAAACATTTGAGCAAGGACTTTATACAGTACATGCCTACCACAACTTCTCCAAATGTGAGATTATGAACAAAGAGGAATACAAATGGTTTAGTTGATGTGGTACCTGAGTGTTTGCTGAACTGCTGTTGTAACCTTGATTCTGAGCATCAGTGTACTGTGTTGCTGAAGCTTGTGTGGAACCAGGGTTGATCTGCAAACATAATAATATACACATAAATATATTCATGAAAAACAGCCTGATATGTAAAAAATTAAAATATGAAAAAATGTATTTCTTCTCATTTCCAGTCCATACATTTTGCGGTCCATGCAAACTCAAACTTTCCCTCCATATCAATCAATGACAAAATAATCATGTCATTCAAATGTCACTACACCTGAAGAACGCTGACTGTGTATCTACAGGAAGGCCACACTGGGAAAATGTTAAACATCTTGGTAATTATGGTATAAAGATAGACCTACTGCACAGAACATGTGGGAATATTCTCCGTCTGGAGTAAAAGTATGCCAAATACCTAATTAAACCTTTAATCAGTTACATTTTATATCTTCTAATTAAGCTACAGGAAACACACACACACAATGAACACATTTATTGATTTCCTTTGATTTCAATAATGTAATACTGCTGGAAAAACACAAGAAAATCTAAAAAACACTGGACAAGTTTTAGTATATCAGCTCAGCAAAGAGATTAACACTCTTCTCACTGATGTGGTCCAGATAAACAGTAGAAAAAAGTTTGCTTTCATTTTGTCCTTCCCCTCTCTAGAGTTCTAACGCTCTGTAAAGAAGTGAAATCGAAAGCAAAGCTGATGATTAGGGTATTTTTTACCTCAATATAGTCCACGGGCACCAGGCCTACATTTCCTCTGGAATTCCGAGCCTCTACCCAGCCACCGCCTACATTCTACATAAAATAAGACAGAAACATAGCGGGAAAATTATATAGATAATTTAAAAAGTTTGGGGTCTGTAATATTTTTGAATGAAGTCTCACCAAGGCTGCATTACAAAAAACAACAGTAACAGTAAAAACAGTAATATTGTGAAATACTGTAACCTTTTAAAATAATTATTTTCTTTTAAAATATATTTTAGAATGGAATTTGTTTCAAAGCTGAATTTTCAGCAGCCATTACTCCAGTCTTCAGTGTCACATGATCATTCAGAAATCATTCTAATATGCCGATTTGCTGCTCAAGAAACATGCTGCTTCCACATTTTGTGGAAACGGTGATACAGCAGGTCTTTACTGTTACTTTTTTATCAATTTAATGCACTGTAGCTTAATAAACATATCAATTTCTTTCAAAAATAAAAAGAAACAAAAATCTCACTGACCCCAAATTTTTGAATGGTAGTGTATATATAATATTTTCTTTACGCTGTCTATAGCCAAGTGCTTATCTTAAAACACTGGTGATAAAGCTCAGTATATCCTCACCTGGTTAGTGACCGTGAGTATTTCACCTTCTTGAACAGTCAGCTCATTGTTGCCAGTCTCAGCAGTGAAGTCATATAATACCTGAGCCTGAACACACAAACATATGGGTAACACAGAACAGTAACTGCACGAATATTTCAGTGTGGCATGGCTAAAACTTTCACCTGTGTTTTGAAAACGAAAAAGACTAAAACACTTCAATCTAATTCTGTATGTAGATGTTACACGTGTAACATTATATCACATTATAAACATAAATAAGCTAAGCTTGTAGGTGATTCCTCATCTGCTCCAAGAATAATATAAACTTTTTGCTAATGCATATACATAGGTCTCAAATGAAAATATTATGATAAAACACTTTTTTTTTGTCCAATTACTATATGCTGGAAGATTTTATAGCCTCATTTCTGCATATGAGGGCTCATACACATGGCCAACCATCACACAACACAGCCAACATGTAAACCAAAACATTAAAACTGGTTTTCTGTGTCAAACCACATCTAACCAAGCTCAGCTTCCATATTTAGTGTGCTGAGTGTTTATCCATATCAAAAGGACATGCTTACTTGAATGATAATGCTGACCAAACCACTGTACACTGAATGACATGTTCCCTTGGATGCTGTTCCTGACAGGATGCACCATGTTCCTGTTCACACCAACAAGGTGGACACAGGCGACACAAAAGGCCTGTCTCACTGTGACCTAGTGAGGTGCCTACCTAGACAGCATTTTGGGGTGGGTTTTGAGTCAGATGACTGTTTGTGTATATTTGTACCCAGATGACTCAGAACCTGCATATAATGTCCACGTATACTACTAATGCAGCTTATTAGCTTTTTGAGACACAGCAAGTTTTTGATATTTTAAATTTCAGTAATAAATTTTCTATACTAATTCCCAACAAATAATAGTTATATATACACAAACTTACAAAGTAACAGCCTTTCATAATAAAATTAGCAAAACGTTTCATTTGCATCTGCTCTCTCTTTCTCTCTTTTAAATAAATGTAACTAGTTTAACTATTTTAATCATCTAACTGATCTTTACGGTTATTGTCAAATCATGCTTTTCTGCCTAAAATGTATGATTGTTTTGTGTTTTTGTAAAGTATCAAGATTATTAATGAACATGTGTTACAATAATGCCAATTTATCTCATACTCTAACCACTGAGTGTTTACAATATACTTTCAAAATGTGTGTTTCGATTTGCAATGTCAACACAGAGCAGGAAAGACTGCAAGCGAGAGGTACCAATCAATGACTTTGTGCACAAGAGCCCATCAGAAATGCTAAGGAAGGTGGACATGGGCCCCATTAAAAATGTGGACATCAAAAGGAGGGAAAATGATGCATCAAATAAAGTCTGGCCATCTTTTTACATTATACTCTGTGATACAGAGACTAAATTACTCTAACCTCAATCTGAAAAGGTCAACTACAATATCAGTTCAGCAGCTATGCAGCACAGTAGTAAACAATAGAATTGCTCAATGAATTAGTGCAAGTACTTGCTAGTTTCAAAATGTTTACAGTATCACTTACAGTCTCTGATTGAATTATGCTCTTATTATGTGTCACAATAACCTTGTGTTTTTTACTGTGTGGAAACATATACACCACAAAAAGCAGAGTAGCAGGTTTTGAAACAATGACTAGCAGTGTGTTCAGTTTGGAATCCTGTATTAAGAGTTTTGAAAATGCTCTATAGGCCTACTTAATTTAAAAAAAAATCTATATATATAACAATAATAATAATAAAAACTCCTGCAATTCCTGTACATCGTGACGTAATTAACTTAACACGTGTTCCCTGACACCCTGGTGTTGTATACATGCTGTAAAATAAATGAATAAATGTGACCCTGGACCAAAACCAAAACCAGTCTTAAGTCGCTGGGGTATATTTGTAGCAATAGCCAAAAATACATTGTATGGGTCAAAATTATAGATTTTTTTTTTAATGCCAAAAATCATTAGGACATCAAGTAAAGATCATGTTCCATGAAGATGTTTTGTAAATTTCCTACCGCAAATATATCAAAACTTAATTTTTGATTAGTAATATGCATTGCTAAGAACTTAATTTGGACAACTTTAAAGGCGATTTTCTCAGTATTTTGATTTTTTTGCACCCTCAGATTCCAGATTTTCAAATAGCTGTATCTCGGCCAAATATAGTCCTATCCTAAACACTGGGTCACAAATACATAAAAGTTCTAAAAAGTAGGCCTACTTTATCACTTACTACATTCATAATTCTTGTTTGTCCCAGTTTAGTTAGGAACATAATTCATTAAGAACCTAAATATAATTTGGATTAACATTAAATAACAGTCCTATAATCTATTTACTGCTGCTTGAAACACTTTTGCATATTTATTAAAACGCTATTTTGTGTTCATAAACTTTCCACACACATTTGTTGTAGGCTGCTTTACTTATTTACCAGTACATATTTCCGATAGCCTACTGATTAAAGTAACTTCTTTCACTCCATTAATCAAATCTTCGATTCGAGCACTACGAGCTGGACGTGTCAATGTTGTCTTGACTTGAGAACCGGTCAGTCATTGAGTGAATTGACCAAAGCGGTTCAAATGATCCATTGATAAGACCCGACTCAAGAGAATTCGTTTAGGAATAGGGCATCTGGTTTTGCAAACAGTGTACAGCAGTGGACAATACAGTTCAAATAAGTCACAAAATCAGTGAAAAACCTAATCTCTTGCTAAACTAATGAACATTGTGTTAGAATTCGTTTCATACAAAATTGTAATCTTATTGTAATACAACCAACGGGTGGTAATTATACTTAAAAATACAGTCCATTAATAAAGTAACGTTACACTGCTTTGTCTACTGCTTGCAACGATGCAACATGAATTATCGTTTGGCTGTAGTTCGAATGAGACAAATGCGCCACAGTCATTTCATTAGTAGTGTTTATCCCAGTGTTGTGCCAAAACTTACCTTCACTGCCATCGTGGTATCAATAATTTAATCACCATTAACATGCGACATGAGCTCTTAAAATAAACAAAACGTAGTAAAAACAAACCTTTCTGTCCCTAAATGAAGCGAAAATTACGCGTTTGTTTTTGTGTTATGCAGCAGTGACCGCTCTCGATTAGCAAAACATAGCTCGACAAAATCCAGTTATCTGACCTATATAACGAGACATGGGCGTTGAAAATGTAGATGTTTCGTCCTCTTTCCCTAACTCAGACCCGGAAAACTTCAGCACATTGGCCTCAAAATGTATGACTTATTGAGCTGTCAGAGCAGCTCTTCCTCCAACTCACACACCGCCCAGTAAAGCTCAAGTAAACAACAGAGACATTATGCAGTGAAACAGTGGATTTCAGCATTTATTTAAATGTTGTAAAACGTATTAGACATTGAAATTATTATCATTATTATTTTTATTAGTTATTAAGCTATTTTAATTTAACACAAGCATTTTATTTGAAACCCTTATGTTTTTGTAGCAATGAAACATTGTTTGTGACAGTGCTGAGGCGTGTCAGAGCAGGTTTGTTGAAGGAATGGCTTCTTGAGGGAATGACTTCACTGCCACTGCCACTCTATACAGGTAGAGTAGGGATGGTGGTGAAAAAAAAAAAAAAATTGAAAATAGAAGTAAGGAGCTTCACCAAATATGTGTACACCCATACACCCATAATGAGGTAAGATTGCCATCTATTGGTGTTTAAAGGTAAAGTCACATTTCCAAGCTAGTGCTTTCATCCAGTAATTTATCAATCACTATGCCATTGAATTTATATTTATTTTGTGTGATTAGAGTATAAACACACAACATATGTGTGTGTGTGTGTGTGTGTGTGTGTGTGTGTGTGTGTGTGTGTGTGTATATATATATATACACACACATACTACTGTGCAAAAGTCTTAGGCCACTAGTATTTTCACCAACAAAAAATGGTTTTAAGTCAGTTCTTTCTGTATTTTGCTGTAGTGTGTCAGTAGGAAATAACAATTTACATTTCCAAACATTATTTTTGCCATTAATTGTAATAATCCAGTAAGATTTTTGTTTGCACAAGGAGTCTGACAACAGCCAGTGCTCTACACAGAGATCTGATCTCATCATCATC
>JAFVLL020014312.1:0-28940 GCA_021397915.2 Tor tambroides | reverse complement strand
TTCATTATTTACACATGCGCAGAGACAAAGAAACAGGTAGATGAAAAAATGAAAAGAAAGCAGTTAAATAATTGAATGCTAGGCACCTTTAAAAAAAAAAAAAGAGAATCTGGGTAAAAAAGAAAAAAAGAAAAGTAGGTCAGAAAAAGAGAAAAAAATAACATCAAACAGAAAAACTCGCAACAAAGTAATATATACTGCAAGTACGCTCATGCAGTGTTCAAAACGTATCGCTCCGAACAAGTGCACATCATTTCAACACCACCTGCCCTCGACGTCTTCACTTAAAAAAGGTTAATAAAAGAAAAACAACACATTGGAGCAAATACACTTATCGCTAAGCCGCATCTCCAAAAATTCAAATCCAGTTCACCTGATTTCCTGATCTCATTCCCGGGTTATTCCTACTATGCACTACATTTTCATGTCTTCATAATTCTGTATGTGTCCTGATACTGTAAAGTTTATTTAACACAATTCCACGATTAAGTGAATGTGGGTGATTAAAATTAAATAAAACATGTTGCCAATTTAATCATGATCCTGGGTGCTATGATATACCACTTATATGAAAAAACCTGGTAATTTCATAATAAATATTCCAGATTGGAACACTGATTTAAATGATAATCAAACTGAAGAGCCTTTCAGTTTTCCAACCAGTTAGTCTTTTAGAAAACACTAACAAACTAATTCTAAATGACATAATCTTCATGAAATGACATCACTTTTGGAAGGAAAACCAAAATGTATTTGTAAATATAAATATTAACACTCAGTTTCTGCTAACAAAAAGTTTGAAAACAAGCAGCATTGTGTTGGACAGTGCAGGTCTTCGAGACAAAAAAATATGAAAACCACTGCTCTAAAACATTTTAGCAAACATCCTGTTTTATAAAATCACAGAAAACAATAAAATAAACTAATAATCAAAATGGTTAAAACCCTTGACTAACTACCTCTAACTTTAGATCTTTTGGGATTCCCATTCTGTACATTTTTCTGTGTGCGTGAGTATATTTCTGAATGTTTATATACACTATTAAAGAAATATTTCCTTAAATTCCAACACAAGCATAGTTATCTGTTACATTTTAAAAGGTACTGCATAACAAGAATGGTCCTTCCCTTACTTATACCCATAATTTCCCATCACCTCTCTCATACACCTAAGAGTAAAAGCCTCAAATAAAAACATTCTCCCAAACTTCACTAGAGGAGTGACCTGAACTCTATCGTGGCTGGCTTATGTAATAAATACAGCCATCACAAATCAAAATAAATGTACTTAACAACCTGTCTTAAAGTTGCTGACATTTCCAGCTAATGTGATCCATATTCAAGCCCATTAGCACGTTAGGCCAGCACAAGAGTGCGCTGTTAGCACCACGCTGTTATTGTGCCGTGTCCATTTGGCTAATGCTAATGCTGCCTCCTCAGACAGGGGTTAAGTGACTGAGTCCGGTACACAGCTGGGAGGCTTATAAAGCAGCCTGTGAAATACTCACACAACCTTAAGCGTGGTTAACAGCACAGCACACTCA
Source organism: Tor tambroides (assembly GCA_021397915.2). Classification (NCBI taxonomy): domain Eukaryota; kingdom Metazoa; phylum Chordata; class Actinopteri; order Cypriniformes; family Cyprinidae; genus Tor; species Tor tambroides. Next base: position 27,396 of record JAFVLL020014312.1, on the reverse strand, counting down.
CACGCAGCAAAATCAAGCCTAAACAGCATGATCTATCCAAATGAAGAGCGAGCCTAAATTGTAGACCGTGAACACATGCACACCTGGTTGAAAAATGGCACCTTTTCTACACATTATTCCTCAAAATGTCAACATGAAATGGAATATGCATTAAAATTCCATAATATGATGTAGTTATGAGTGAAACAGAAAATTTGGTGGAAAATAATATTGGGCGGCACTTAATTTTAACCATTAGGATTTATTGGGCTTTGATATTAGCAGTCATCACTGTTACTGAACTGAACACTGTTACTGAATATTAAAATTAATTTTCGAAGCGATCATTCATTCATTCGCCCTTTTTATTGTCCAAAAATCGAGTTTTTGACCGGTGAACAATAAAGGCAAATTTATTTATTTATTTTTATTTATTTGTCCTTTATTTATTTTACTTGTTTGTTTGTTTGTCCTTTTTTTGTCCAACAGACAGATTTTTGACTAGCAAACAAAAAAAAGCCAAATAAATAAAAAGGGGAAATGAATATATATAAAATAATATTTTTTTTCAATAGCTATTAATCAATAGCTATAATAATAAAATACAGAATTAGAATTTTGAATCTTACAGAATCACTAACTAAATTGTGTTTAATTAATTTAATATATTAACACTTTATTTGTTTGTTTGTTTGCCCTTTTTATTGTCCACCAGTCTGGTTTTTGTAAAAAAATAAATAAATAAATAAATAAAAAAATGGGGGGAAATTAAAAAGGGAATGAATGAATGAATGAATAAATAAACAAATAAATAAATAAAGATAGATAGATAGATAGATAGATAGATAGATAGATAGATAGATGTTTTCAACTCTTGTTCTCTGGTCCTTCGATCTTAAATCCCTCAATCTTTAGTGCGTTTGCACTATAAAACACCTCACAAATCGCTCTGGACAGAATCATCACACAAATACTTCAACTGACCGTGTTATATCTACTTCTAGACACAATAAGCGGGTACTTTTACTTCCACTCTGTTACAACAGACAGGTCTTCAGACCTCGGCGGCAGGTACAGACGTCCCTCTGTCATGTATTTAAGCATGAAATGCAGCCGGAGCCACGGTGGCGGGGGCCGACAGAAAGGTAGCAGCTGAAATGTTTGCATCTCACCTGAAGTATGGAAGTTTCCAGCTGCATAAATAAAATCCCCATGACTAAATGTGGCTGGAGATAAGAGAGAGGAGGAGGATTTATGCCTTTTCTGAGCTGTCATGGCATACAGATCTTCCTCAGGCAAAGCAGGCCACCTGCCACACATTATATTCACCAGCGCTCCACACGACTCTCTCTCTCTCTAATGGATAGCTTCATTTATGCCCCGTACAACAGGAACTTTCTGCCACTGGTCAGGATTGAAACCAAGCTCTAAAACGACAGAGAATTTACTTGTTTTTTTATATATAAATCAGAGTTTAACTTTAAACGCTGAGGAAATCAAGGCAACAGGAGGATCCACCGCTTAAGACTAGTACTGGTACAAATTATTAGTGGTATTAATAGTGCTTATTCAGACTTAAAATTTTTAGCTTACAAATCAATAAAACTGAAAAAAAACAAAAAACATCTGTAGATGTAAGATGTATACATCTTAAAAGTGGAACTTGAGCCATATCTAGGAAAGAATATTAAAAACAAATGTACTAAAATTACTCAGAACACCTGGCAACCACTAACACACTAGTTTTATGACTCAGAGTTTTGCACTACTCAAATTTTTCTCAGAAAATGCAAAAACTACTTGGTTGTACAGTTTCTAAATAAATTGTGTTTTTTATACGTTGATGACCCAAGTAAGATAAAACAAACCAATTTTCTGCAGGATCTAGTACTGGTACAAATTAGTGGTATTTGAATGATACTTCAAATAGTGCTTACTGAGACTTACAATTTTTAGTTTACAATCAATTAAACAGGAAAAAAACTGTATACATACACATTAAGAAGTCGTCTAACCATATCTAGAAATGAATAAATAAAAAAATGTGCTAAAACTCCTCAGAACATCTAGCAACCACTAACACACTAATTTTGTGACTGCATGTTTTGCACCACTCAATTTTTTTTCCCCCAGAAAATGCAAAAATCTCTTTAGTTATGCAATTTTTAAGTGAATTTCCATTTTGTTATATTTGTTTTTATATATGTTGATAACCCAAATATGACACAACAAACTAATGTCCTATAGAATCTTCTGCTTAAGACTAGGGGCCAGATTTACAAACAGCTTGTGCCAGCGCAAACCATGTTTTAGCATTAAAATAGTACTGTCAGTATTTACTAAAGATGCGCAGTGAAGAATTAGCGCTGAAAAGGCGTGGACAGTTATTTTTGCGCCTGACCTTATGAATATGCATTTGTAGAAGTTTCCCTTTCAGACGCAAAATTTATGAGAGAGTATTAAAATGAATCACGCAACGCGATTTACTAACATCTGTGCTCGTCAAATTACTGGTATTTGCGCCATTATTTAATGCCCAAAAGCAGGCGCTAATTTGCGCTGCTCTTAGTAGATTGCGCTGGTCATTATGGAAATGATCTGGCTGCGTCTGTGTTCTTTAATGTGCGCATTGTCAGTAAATCACACGCAGAATTTTATGGAATTGCGCTCTAAAGTTAATTTGCTCTGTTTAGTAAATCTGGCCCTAGTACTGACACAAACTGTTAGTGATATTTGAATTATACTTCAAATAGTACTTATTCAGACTTATCATTTTTACTTAAAATCAATAAAATGGAATGAATACTAAAAACAAAATAAAGTGCTAAAAAAAACTGAGAACACCTGGCAACCACCAACAGGCTCAAATTCTTTTCAGAAAATGCAAAAATCTATTTAGCTATACAATTTCTAAATTAATTTCCATATTTGTTTTAATACGTTGATGACCCAAACATGACACAACAAACTAATTTCCTGGATACAAACAAAGGCTGATGTGCACAGGACATCAGTCTGACCTACTTCATCCATCAAATGTCACTCTGTAAACAGCTACAGACTTGAGCAATCAAAACTTGAGTGTCATATTTGATGCAGCTTTTTTTTTATTTATTTATTTTTTTTGATAAACAGCCTTTTTTTTGATAAACATTTAGCTCACTTATTAGCAAATTCTGTATCACAGCCAGCAAGCCATTAAAAAGCTGTGCATGGGGACTGTTAATGGAGGCTCATTCAGATGCACTAGCTTTAATTGTGTCCTAAAATACAACTGAAAATGTATTTATACCTGACCATTTTAGCCGTTAGGTTGAATCGCTTCAGGTAGGTTCTTTCTATTAGTAACTTCATCCTGAGTTGGCCAAACTTACAGACAAATGCAAAATAATGTTAGTATTTCAAAGTCAGCACAAAGCTAATATGTGGCATATGCCACATTACAAAAAATCCACATTATGGGACTGAGAGAGATTATTTGGTAATGTTAAAAAGCATTACTTCAAGAAAAAACTCTGAGCAATTAATTTAATGTCAGATGCGTTAGAACAGCCATCTGTTTATACAAAATGGGTTCCGAGTCCGACTGACTTTAAGAACACAAACATTTATTATTCTCCAAAACTAGGGAATCCCTTCTGGCAATGAAAGAGTTGCTTCAGATGATAAGAGGACTTCGCAACCAAGCCAATGCATCTAAATCTTTGGCATTCACACCCTTTAACTCTATCTGACTTTTATCAGAGCTATTCCAATGCTCTTTTCCAACTGTTCAGTTGAATTCAGTCCTAGTTTGATCCAATCAGGTGTTGGAGGAGAAACAGGGCTGGATGGAATATATAATGTGCGTGCGTGTATGTACATGTAATGGATGCGCACAACTCAATCGCTGTGAATGTCTTGCTGTTTATGGGGCCAAAGGTCCCAATAAGCCTTGATAGAGGAGAGCTGGTATCTCTGTGAGCGCTCGACTCCATAACGAGAAGAGACAGGTGTGCGGCAGACCCTTGGCCCCGCTGCGGCCCCTCAAAGGCCCCATGCTGGGAAGAGAGGTGGCCGTCCCTCTCCACACAGCCATTTATCTCAATTTCAGGCTGCCCGGCGTTCCCGGATCAAACAGCACTTAAACTAAATAACCCTGCTGGAATTCACCAGCAGACTCATCAACCTGAGATACATAAGCACACCTCACAGTGACCAAACCAGACAGCCATTGCATCTGTTATACACCATCACTTAAGAATAAAAAGTCTCATTAAAAAAAAAATAAAATAAAATCTTGAGTGAATAAAGGTGGAAATAACAAACATTTTTCCAAAATGAGAGCTATATTATTAAGTCTGTATCACCTTAAGGAGCATATATTTTCAAAACATATCATGCTTTTTTAATGTACTATTTAGAGATACTAAAACATTCAAAACATAAAGTTTCACCCATACCATTTATGGAAAGTAAAATTTAGAAATCAACACATTTGCATTAATATATAACCAATGACATTTATTCTGATATGTTTTGATTATATATGCATATTAGAATGATTTCTGAAGGATCAGGTGACACTGAAGACTGGAGTAAATTTCAGCTTTAAAAATTCAGCTTTGCATTACAGAAATTAGTTTTATTTTAAAATATATGCAAATAGAAAACAGTTTTTTTAAACTGCAATAATATAATAAAAGCTATGCAATAAAAGCTTTACTGTATATTTTGATCAAATAAATGCAGCCTTGGTGAGCATAAAAAAAAATATCTTACCATCCCTGAGCTTTTGAACAGTAGTGTATATATCAACACCTATTCAGTACTCAGCATCTTCACACATTCAGATGAACGACAGTTTTAAATATGCCACAGGAGTTAGGAAATCATAACTGAGGTCATTTACATATAAAACAATATTCTGAAGTGTCAAACTTGAAAAAGAGAGAGAAAAAAAGTAGTCTAAAGCCTCTTGCAATATATTCCAATTCTGCTAAGCCAAACACTAGCTTTGAGTGAGGAATGAATCTGTATTTTAGCAAAATAGATGGTCACACTTTATATTAGGTGGCCTTAACTACTATGTACTTACATAAAAAAATAAGTACAATGCACTTATTGTGGTCATATTGTATTGCAAAACACTTCTGCTGCTATTGAGGTGGGATACGGTGAGGTTAGGGACAGGTTTGGTGGTATGGGCCGGTTTAAGGGTGGGTTAAGGGGTAGGTGTAGGGTCAACAGTGTAATTATAAATGTAATTACAGAAATTACAGATGTAATTACATAAAGGTATTTTAAAAATGTAAGTACAATGTAAAAAAGTATACAGTAGTTAAGGCTACCTAATATAAAGTGGGACCAAATAGATTTGTTAAGATACAGATTTGATGTTAGATGTCAATTTTTTTTTTCTATCCTCACACAAAACTATCAGATGACTTTAGAAGACTTGCAATATAGCCATTGCAAATACAGACTACTTATATGTCTTTTTTATGGCCTTGAAAGACTATGAGGGAAAAAAAAAAGATCTACTTTTGTGTTCCATATAAATAATAACAGAATATGATTTTGGAACAACATGAAGGGGAGTAAAAAAAAAAAAAAAAAATCAAATGTTTCATTTCCTATCCCTTTAACTCTAAGGGTCAACGAGAGGGTGGAAAATAGTCAGGAAAACTACATTAGGGCTGTTTCGGGTGCAAGAAACCTTGACTAATATTATAAGTGGCCTTCTGGAGGAAAAAATAAACTGCAACAAAAGTAGAATATGGTCCATTTAAATAATTTCCTGGCTTTTGAAGCATGCGCCTCTTTAATGGACAGCGAGGGCATCTAATGCCAGTATGTTGGTGTGGTGATGGTGTTGGCATTGTGCTTTTGTTCGCTGGAATGCTTTCAGAGAGGAATAAAAAGGTGAAAATCTATTTAGTGGCTTTACGCCATACCTAAAGTGTCAAAGCGTGAACAGAATGCCGGCGTGCGAGAAAAGAGACATAAAAATAGAGGAAGCACTGATGACAGAAGAGGCAGATCTGCTGTTATGCGCACTGGCAGGTAGTGTATCAGAAGCCAAGGGTGGTTGTACTAATAGTTCTAAATACACCCCATGATGAGCTATTAGAAGAGGCTTTTTGTGAATGTGATAAATAAATCCTCTTTAGTCAGTGTGACAGTAATCCCAGAGCCCCCGTGCCTCCGTTCCTTACCAATCCATCAAGCGGCGCCTGCACATAATCAGCGCCGCATATTTCTCAAATGCGTTTCCGAGCTCTACAAAGACTTCCCCAAACACGCATCTCTGGAAACTTCCAGCATGCCTGGTCTCAGAGGAATACGTGAAACTTCACTTCCCACGATGCCTTGTTTCATCTTCAGAGCTTGGAAATCAGCGAGGGGCACAATGAAGGGCACTTCTGGAAAGGGGCATCGTTTATCAGAGCTATAAGCAATACGGCTCGTCTTACTAAGCCTATTATGTATTGGATTTCTGTTGCTGTGGCATAATTTATTTGAGCTGCCGTGGCTCAGAAGCAATAATACTTGTTTTTGATCAATTAAGAATGTCTTTGTGAAGGCGAAATACTCACTTGGGGTTGCTCACTGAATTTAAAAAACGCTAAAGATGTAATTCTACCTCAAATGATCAGAAAGAAAACATACATGCATGAGGAAAAATCTGAAAGTTCTCATTGTTCATTTCTAGAATAATAGTTGGGGAAAAAAAGAGAGAGAAAAGGACTCTGGTAACCAGTTTCTGCCAAAACGGTTACTGTATCTACTGTAAAATAATACATTTTTTGTCCTTTTCAAAGCCTTGAAAGACAGTCAAAGATGTAATTCTACCTTGAATGAACAAAAACAAAACATACATCAATGAGGAAAAAAATCTCAAAGAATAATATACATTTATAGGCTGGTAGTTGGGGAAAAAAGTGATAGGACACCTTACAAAAACTGACTATGGTAAAATGCCAACAGTTACTGTAGCTTCTGTAAAATAATCCTAAATAAATCTCCTTTAGGCAGTGTAAGAAGATCCAGAATCTTTCACTCGTAAAAATAAAGGTTCCAAAAGGGCTTTCGCAGTGATGCCATAGAAGAACCCTTTTTGGTTCCTCAAACAATCTTTCACGTGAACAGTTCTTAAAAGAATCATTTTTGTCTTGGTGTGAAAAACATTTTGATAATCTGAAGAACCTCTTTTTCTCTATAAATAAGCTTTTGTAGAATGGAAAGACTCCATAGATGTTAACGCTTCTTAATGGAATCATCAATGGCAAATAAAGAACCTTTATTTTTAAGAGTTTTCTTTTGGCTAATTTCTTTTTTGTTGACAGTGGTGGCAGATATCAATGCAGCGTTCATGTTGTGTCTGAATTACAGTATATGCAATGTAAACGCTCTGTTCTGAGCTGTTCATGTTCTCAGAAATGATTGGTTTCTAATGTTCATAAAGGCTGAAATGGATCCATATTCTGCTTTGTTGGTGATGGCAGCAAATACTTAATTACTTCATAAATTTACATCTATATTCTCATGCAAAACACTGAATAATGTACAAGAAGACAAAGGTAACTCCAGGTAACAGTGACTATATTAAAACAACATCAAATGGAAATACAACATTTTGAGGTCATTACATTTTTAAAAGAAATTAATCGTTTTATTCAGCAAAGACGAATTAAATTGGTCAAAAATGACAATGAAGACAATTATGTTGCAAAACATTAATTTTCAAATAAATGCTGTTCTTTTGAACTTTATATTCTTAAATAATCTTGAAAAAATGTATCAGTTTACAGAAAAAAAAAATTAAGCCGCAGAACTGTTAAACATTGATATTAATAAGCAATGCTACATGAGGAGCATTTCAGCATATTTGAATGATTTCTGTTTTCTTATCAAAATTCTGCTTTACCGTCACAGGAATAAATTACATTTTCAAAAATGTTATTATGATAGAAAAACATTTTAAAATTGTAATAATATTTCACAATAATTTCACAGTATTTTTGATCAAATTAATCAGCCTTTCAAAAATTTTACTGACCCAAAAATATTTGAAAGGGTAGTGAGCATTTACATTACTTTACATTAATTGTGCATTTCCAAATTATGTGTTTAACAAAGATGAACTGTTTGTAAAACAGTCTGAAACTACTGTATTTTTGACATGACATGAACGCAGCACAACTTTTACATTAGTAACTACACCTATACTAGCATTCTGGAAGAAACCATAGTGACCATGGTTAAAAAAAAAGAAAAATTCTAAGGTGGAACAAGGACAGAGTGTTAATAAAAACTTTGGGAGAAAGCTATAAATCACTGAATCTGTATCATCTATACTGTACAATAAAAATGTTATTTGTGTGTGAGTCTAGAGTGCTGTTGAAATGTCTGGTGTATGTGCAGATGATCTGTGATTTCTAGTGGCTCCGGCTGGCCTGAGAGATGTGGTAGAAGGGATGGATTACCATGGTGATGAGGTATGTTGTTGCCCTCCAAGGTGGAGTGTCTTGGGCCTAGTGGCGGAGCAGGAGCTTGCATTAGCAGACCTCTCCCAGTATGGCTCGCTGTGGAGAAACGTGGAAAAGCTCTTAACGGCCGTAATGAGGGAAACATCAGCACCCAGAATGACCCAGAATTCACACAGATTATGAGTACAACTTCAATGAGGCAAACATTTCAAAAACAATTACATATACTTGATAAACTGAAACATCATAAGGTGAACTGACTCAAAGTTCAGAGATAGATGGAACAACAGATAGAACAACAGAACGATAGATAGAGCCATAGAACGATAGATAGAACGATAGATAGATAGATAGATAGATAGATAGATAGATAGATAGATAGATAGATAGATAGAACGATAGATAGATAGAACGACAGATACTGTAGACAGAACGGCAGATAGAACGATAGAATGATACAACGATAGAACGAAAGAACGATAGATAGAACGATAGATAGAACGATAGACTGAACAATAGATAGAACGATAGATAGATAGATAGAACGACAGACAGAACAATAGAACGATAGATAGAACGATAGAATGACAGACAGAACAATAGAACGATAGATAGAACGAAAGAACGATAGATAGAACGATAGATAGAACGATAGAATGACAGAACGACAGATAGATAGATAGATAGATAGATAGATAGATAGACAGATAGAATGATAGATAGATAGAACAATAGTTAGAACGATAGAACGATAGCTAGATAGATAGCTAGATAGATAGATAGGATACTTTTTTATGAAAATGATGAAATTGTTGGAATGTAAAAATAATGAAAAATGGAACTATATGCAATGTTGAATAAAATTCATCAGAACTGTATTTTCTTTCAATGTTTTCTGCTGTTAGTAACCAATATGAGAAATATTTACACCACAAAACATATGTTCTATAAATTTTGAGATTTGAAATTCAAATAAAGCAGTGTATAAGCATACATATTGATAATTGAGAAAGCAGTTTGAGTGCTGCATTACACGCTGTAGCTCCGCCTTACTGAATCATTGCCAGCCGCTAGAATGTTTATTGACTGATGTTAAACATGTATTTTTCAAAACAGTAGTTTAACATTAACAAAATTTTCCGGGTTATTGATTCGGGGCAATGCGATTGGCTCGTCTCGGGCGTGATGCGCTACAGATAACGGGCGGCGTTCTAATTGCTCGGCATAAACGGCCTCGTTCACGCATTTATCTGCGGCACTCAAACGCTAAAGAGCTTTTATTTGTTAAGGGCTCTTCATGATCCCTGTTAAACACCGGAGGTTGCTGCAGGATGAATGTGGAGGAATTGAAAGGGAGGTTTTAACGGTAAAGGATTGATATCAGACGGGGTGAACGCAGCCGCGCTCCTCTCTCTCTATATCTCCTCTAGATTGATGCCTTGCAATTTACAAACTTCTACGGGCCACAATTCATTTAGCACAATAAATTCCCTGCAGGTATGGAGAGTGTTGCCATTCTACCGCCAACTGAATGAAAACACCTACACACGCAATGCTCCGACACACACATACACTCACCTACACATAAAGCACAGTGTCTCCACGGCCCAATGTAAGCCCATTTTGATTTTGTTTCATGGCCGTAAAGGCACTGTATATTGCAGACAGCGGTGGAAGATTTGGTCCATTTTTCAAAGCCGACTATATTACCCCTACACCAGGCATTCTCTTTAAAAAAGACCTTTTTTCCTCACATGTTGGGAAAACTAATCCCCATCTGGTGCATTGTACTCTATAAAATGCTCCGACGTGGCCTTTCCGTGATTTCCAGGGAATATGATTGAAAATGTGTCAGTTTTGTAAGCAGGCCTGCTCCGGGTGCATGTACAAAACAGCACCGCTGACCCTGATGCCGTCTCAATCGCGTCAGACTTCCTGTGCACGCTAAATCCTGGTCCTCTGTGACTCCTTGACAATCCTACAAGCTGGAGAGAGATGCTGGATATGTTGTCCTGCTGGTTTGGGACAGTGATAGCGAAACTATTTTTTTCCAACAACAAAATTAATTGTTGATTTCAATGACATTTTAGAAGGTACCATGTTATGGAAGCCCATTTCCACCACGGAATTAAAAAAAATAATTTTAATTAAAAAAAAAAGGTTGTTGCAACTTTTTCATCTCATAATTTTGACTTTTTTCCCCTCACAGTCCTGAGTTTCTATCTTGCAATTCTGACTTTTTTTGGAATTGCAAGATATACAGAAAACTGAGAATTCCAAAATATAAACTCACAATTTCGAGAGAAAAAAAAACGGAATTGTACAACATAAACTAAATTCTGAAAAAAGTCAAAACTGCAAGAAATAAACTCACAATTGTCTGAGGTAAGTGTCACACTGACCTTTTTTTTTTATTCCATGGAGGAAACTAAAAACCAACTGCAAGATACAAAATCAGAATTCAGAGAAAAATCTGAATATTGAGACATAAACAGAATTTTGACGTAAACTTGAAACTGCGAGAAAAATTCGCAATTCTGAGTATATTTCTCATAATTATGAGCGTATATCTCGCAATTCAGGGTTTATATCTTACAATTCTAAAAATCTAAAAAAAAAAAGAAATTTAAGAATTGTGCAAAGTCATAATTACCTGTTTTATTTGTATTTAGTGAATGGTGGAAACGAGGTTCAAACATGTGGCCTGATTGGTAAGATTTTAGACGTTGTAAATAAAATGCAATGCTCATCATGTGAAACTGGAAAACGGTGAGAAGCTTTTCATCTGACATATATTTATTAGACCGATAATTAAAAGAAGAAACTGCAACGCACTTAAATTTGGAACAAATCTGAACTAACTAGTCTGGAACAGTCTAGTTAGCATGCTAACTAACAGAGAAGGCAGAACAAGAAATGTTTAATTTGACATTCATAGCTTCAGTTATATAATATGATCAGACATATTATTTGAAAGTCATATTCAGATAAATAATAATATAATAAAGCGATTTTGTAAGATAAAGCACTTTGCACAACACCGACCTAAAGGTAATTCACACATTCACAATAAACTGCAACAAACAACAAATTCACCACATTAATCACATACTGTACCAGCGTTGTTATTGTTAACTGAACTTAAAACTAAAACTACTTAAAAATCATTTTGTTAATTGAAATGAACTGGAAATAAACTAAAAAAAAAAAAAAATTAAATATTAGATTAAAAATGTAAACATTCAATTGAAAAAAATTAGAAATGTTGCCTTGGCAGCTAAGTGAAATAAAGTAAGTACTAAAATGACTAAAACTGAAATAAAATAAATAAATAAATAAAATTACAGATGACAAAAGAAAACAAAATGAATAAATTTTTAAAAAATGATTTTTTAAATATCTAATTTAAAATAGTATATAAATAGTACTGACATAACACTATCGCAGCACCACCACTAACCCTAATGCCGTTTCTGATTTCCATCAGATTCTAAATCCCTGACGCTCCTGCAGTCTGGAGAGAGGGATGCGTTTGCAGGATATGTTCTACTGCTGGTTTGGCCCACAGCACAAGCAATGTAATACAGGCCTCAGAGTGCTGAAGATCTGTTCTGTGGGTTTGCAGTAGCATCTGAGGATTATTATCCAACAGGATGGTACCATGTCAGAACAGAGCGGCCCGTGCCAAAGGGCTGGCAGACTGAGAGAGGGAGGTTGGAGAGACCACGACTAGAGAAGAGATGAGAAGAGGTGTTGAGGGAAAGGATATTCTTGCGTCTCTGGTATTCCGGCAGTGTTCACAACATTGTTTCACTAAAAAAAATACACACGCACACACTCACAGAAGGCCAGGACGGAGCTACTGCAGACCCGTGCTGCATCACAGAGACCTTCAATCCGCACAAAACGAGGAGCGTGTCAATCAAACAGAGGAACGCTCCACACACCTGTCATAACCCCGCAAAATAACACCTTATTTTCCCTCAGCTGTGTAAACGGAAGAATCCAGAGAGACTAAGAAGAGACAGAAGGCAGAATATGATGAGAAATCAAACCCCAATCCTGGGAGAAAAAATGAAATACAGAGAACTCTAGACACTGCCTATATGGAAAGCGCTGAAAATATACCACTGGATCAACAAAAGGTAAGAGCGTTTGTAGTAAAACCACAGCTGCAAAAAGAGTCAAAAACTAAAGTGTACATCACTGTCACTTCTTGCCAAATTCTCCTGCTGAGTAGTTTTCCTACGATAACTTTTCCTAACCAATGCTGGTCTGGGATACAGTTCATGTGGGCTCAATTACAGTTTGCAACTGGCTTGAAAGCAATTCAGTCAAAATTGCAAAAGCTTTTTTTTTTTTTCAGTTTTTGTTAAAAAAATATGGTTTAAATTTAGTCAACATCATTTATAAATAAATTAAATAATGTAAAAACAAATTAAAGCTATATAGAAGTACTAAAAAATGACAAAATTACTGAAATGAAATAAAATTAAACAAATTAACACCATAATAAACCAAAATAATAATAATAATAATAATAATAATAATAATAACACCACCATTGTTGAGGGCTGTTATATCAATTTAAATATAAAGTTTAGAAATGTATTAAAAATTTAGTCAGTGTTTTGGCACATGAGCTTTACTCCATTTTACTTAAACAGATACAGCAAATAATTTTACAAAATTTACATTACAGAATTTACAAATTCTGACAATAATGGCCAATACCACTATAAAAGACTAAACATTAACCTAATATTCAAACAACACACCACTGTTGTTATTGTTAACTAAAACTAGAACAACGACTAAAACTATTTTCAGTAATCAAAAAGTCGAAATAAAACAAAAATAGACAAAAAATAATATAGACCTTATCTAAAAACTTTTTTTTAGTTTTTAAAACTAACTAAATGAAATAACATGTTCGAGTTAAGTACTACAATTACTAAAACTGAAATTAAATTAAATTTATATATAGAAGTTTAAATTTAAAAAAATTCAAAAACTAATAAAAATACACATAACAAAATGACTAACATTTAAACTGAATTTGAAATGAAAACTGAAAATTAAAAACTTAATTTGACTTATTTATAAACACTAACACCATGTAAATAATAGTAAAATATCAGTTGATTTTATAAATATGTACGCAGATGGTGATACACAGCTGCTGAACTGTGTGACAGCAGCCTAAAGCCGGGCTTACACTGTGCGATTTTTTAAAAGTCCTTTAGGATTGTACATGTCAGACTGTACGAACATGATGATCATGTCACACTATGGGATCTCAGCTGTCATTAATGTCAGACTGTACGACAGTCAAGACGAGTTAAAAACCTGTGCGCGCAAGAATACTTGTCCTGAGTTTTACATTATCTACCCATACACGCCCAGTGACTGCGAACTGCATTGCACGCGGGACCAAAATGTTGGCTATCATGAAAAGTATATGAACGGCGGCAATACCGGCGTATTTAAGAAGAATAGTGTATGCAGCTCTACACACCCACATGAAAACAGCGGCGCAACCAGTGTTTATACAGAAAAGGCAACATATCAGATGAATTCCGTGAGCAGAGGACGGGAGCGCCGGAGTTTATGGCTGATAGAATAATTCTCTAGCATTAATTCTGCTCATAGCTTGTCTTGAAAAACGGAGACCGTTTGACATTCATCGTAGGGGTAGTCACACTGCAGGACTGTGCGCCAAATCTTCTGACACTGCCAGAATTTCGTCGGAGGTGAAATTTGATCGCAACAGCTATTAATCGGCTGTCGGTTAACATGTCAAACCAGCGATCAAAGACTACAGATTTTAGCCAAGGATTATAACAATCTTTTAGGATTTTCAAAATTTGTCTCAGACGACCAAATCGTGGCCAAAAATCGTGTGAGCCGGGCTTAAGACCCTACAAGTCCCATCAATGATGTCAAGATGGACAAGAATTGTCCTGCTTGTTTGAAAACACTCATCTCAGACTACTACGGCCCCCTGGCATGTTTATTAGGCTGCGATATTGACTGCTGGATTGGGCGTAGGGGCCGCCCAGCGTGATTTACGGGGGCTTTTATCGATATCATCTGCTGGAGTGGGGTGAGTGACATTTACAGGTAAATTCTCCCATGCAAGAGTCCATTACAATAACGCACAAGCCATCCGTGGTTCCCCCATGCACATGCTGACCACAACCCAGCTACCATCACAGAGACAATAAATCTAGAGCACAGGGGCCAATGGCTCTGACCGCAGAGTTAACCTGACGTTCGTGGAGAAAAGGGCCAGATTAGTCAGTCTGGACAAGATAGACATAAAACTGACACACAAGAATACACAGCAGAAACCATCGAAAAGACAAGCTGTTTGTAACCTGAGGGAACATAGAAGAGAATACAGATATAGCTAAATGCTAAAAATGAAAAGAAATGCTCCGAATAAAACCACAAGATTAAATATTAACCAAATATTCACACAACCTACCAGTGTTGTTACTGTTAACTAAAACTAAAATGAAATATTTTTTGGTTAATAAAATAATTTTAAAAAACGGTTTCAGTAATTAAAATAAAGATGAAATAATAAATATTAGATGAAAAATGTTGGCAACTGAAATAATATGTTTATGTTAAAAGACTACTAAAACTAAAAAGGCACATAAAGTCACTAAAACCTAAACTAAAATTAAAATGAAATCTGAAAATGTAAAACAGCTGAAATAAAACAAAATAAATACTGGATTTAAAAAAAAAAAAAAAAAAAAAACTTAACTTCGTACTACAATTACTAAAACAAAATAAATTTAAGCTATACAGAAATACTTAAATAAATAAATAACAGACAAAAGCACATAAATCATTGATCAAATTTTAACAAAAATAAAATAAAAGCCAATTCAAAATATTAATACATACTATAATAGCACTGCAACACACCAACTTGTTGATTTTATTAAAATGTAAGCTGTATTGCTATATAAAAGAAATGCTATGAATATATATTAACATAATAAAAAAATAGCTATTTTTAGACGTTTCAAAAGACATGAGCGTGAATAAATGACCATTTTAATTTTTGGTTTGAGAACCTGAATATATTTAAAATATATATTTATTTATTGGAAATATATATTTTGAATATAGTCTGAGATATATATTCATTGGCCTTACAGTAGGTTGCTTGCCGTTTCGGGATGTAAAACAGAAACAAAAAAGACCAAACTGAAGTTTCTATAGATCCTGTTTGAGCTCTCGCTACAAGAAAAACCATAACAAACCGACAGGCTACAAGAAGATACTGTCATCCATTTTTACTAAGATATATGATGAAGAAACTCGCGTGCGTGTTTGAGTTGTGGTGAAGAAGTGTGGGGATACACACCTGACCTGTGTGTGTGTGTGTGTGTGTGTGAGAGAGAGAGAGAAAGAGAAAGAGAAAGACAGCATCACTGTTCAAGTGCTGCTACGCAAATAAATTATTAAGAGCCGTCTGCTGCACCACATCAAACCAGCAGAGAGACTGAGATATTCACTGCGGTACAGGGACAAGAGTGCCGTCATATCTGTTGAACATACACACATACATTCAGGATCAGAAATACAGGGACAAACCGCAATTCTGCTTGTTCCAGCTCTTAAAGGAACACGCCACCAAAAATGAAATCTGATTTAATAGCTGTCATGTTCTAAACCCATATGATTTTCAATTTTCAGGATGTTTATCAGTTGCTCTCCTGAAAGTGGATGGTGTCCAAGAGCTTCCAAGATCCATAATGGACAAAACAAAGAATGATAAAAGCAGTCCATATGCCTGTGCATTATATCCCATCCTCTGAAGACATATGATAGCTTTGCGTGTGGAACAAGCTGAAATTTAAGTCGCTATGTACTAGATTTTTTAAAACTTCAAAAACAGCTATTTTCATGATGTACAGTGACGCCCCATTCACACGGGGCGTCGGCGTCAACGCCTCTCGTTTACTTTGAATGGAGTGACGTCAAGCGTTGCCGAACTGAATTGTGGGTCCGTCGCTTCGCTTCACTGGCGTTGCTCGCGGCAGAAGCGTGGTCCTTGCTGGTTGCACATTAATTTACAAACTAAATGACTCTTAAGAGAATAGTTAATGGAATCGTTAAGGAAACAGAACTGTTACACAGAATCAGAACCACCTCAGCTCCTCAAATAACAATCGTTTAATTCTCCTTAATGAGCAGGTAGACGGAATCCGCAGACATTTTTTATGCTAATTTTAGAGGAAAACGTGTTAAACAGCGCTGAAAGTAGCAACAAACAAGTACAAATATTTAGCAAGAAAAGGGTGTGAATGACGGGTTGCCTGAAGGAGGAAATCAAGGGCGCAGACCCGCAGGTGGGCCAGCTAATGAGTAACAACCGAGAGTCTTTCTCTATAATTTCATTTCTTGGAAAATATTTGCATAATAGTCCCATATTTTCCCAGCTAATGCCAAGGATAAGCTTCACATGAGCCCACATAATCAAGCTGCTCTACAAGTCTGTGTTCCTCCGTAACCCCGGGCCCCTGCTGCGGTCGTCCCGCGCCAACACTCCGCTAAAGAGAGCTTGAGCTTTCAGCGGGCGGAATCAAATCCCAGCCAGTGTTTCAGTTCACATTAGGTGAATGACACTCACGCATATGCTTTGCTGAAAGTGCCAGAGGAGAAATCTGAATGATCTCGTGGGACCGCCGTGCGTGTGTGTGTGTGCGCGTGTGTGAAGAGAGTCTCGCAGCTCCTCACAGTGTGGGTGTGCGCTGTGAACACCGTACCCTCGGCAGGCGTCTAGATTGACTCTCTCCTGTAGGCTATAACGGGTAACATCTCTGATGTCATGAACTTGAGTGAGACACTAATGATGCCAATTTATTCACAACTACAGCTCTTACTTTATCATTCCACACTTGTTCCTTAAGGCCAACTGCAGTTTCTAGCACAAGCCGAGCTGGGAGGATGTAAACCGCACTGCACAGGAAGTCCAACTCCATCCATTTGGTGGGACAGAGCAATTAAATAAACAAACTCATCTGCGATGAGTGTATTTACTTCTGGCAAAAATGAACTCAATTTTCAAAGTCAACATGAAATCTATTTTACATTCATATTATGACAATTTACAATTAAAAAAAAAAAAAAAATCAAACATTCCTCCATCTGAAAATTGAACTCATTATTTAATAATAATTTTCCCCTTTAGCAAGCTGTTAAACACTATTACCGAATCAGTGAATGCAATGATTCAAAATCAAATATGCTTCAAGAATTGGACATTGCTATTTCTCTAATGAAAGCTATACAAAAAACAAACTCATTGAAATAGTTAATGAAATAAACTGTTCTTTTAAACTTTCTATTTATCAAAGAATCCTGGAGAAAATGCATCAGTTTTCACAAAAACATGAAGCAACACAGCTGTTTTCAACATTGATATTAAAAAGAAATTTATATTAAGAAAAATAATAAGACGAAATAAGAAAAAAATATATTTCTTAAGCAGCAAATCAGCATATTAGAATGATTTCTGAAGGATCATGTGACACTGAAGACTGGAGTAATGATGCTGAAAACCACAGGAATAAATTACATTTTAAAATATAATAAAATAGAAAACAGTTATTTTAAATTTGTAATAATATTTCACAATATTACTGCTTTTGCTGTATTTTTGATCAAATAAATGCCGTCTTGGTGAGCAAAAGAGACTTACCAGCCCCAAAATCTTACCAACCCCAAACTTTTGAATGCTAAATGCAACGTCTGATTTCATGTTGACTTTAAAGGCAAACTCTGTTTTGCAAATGAGTCGATGAAACACTTCGCAGGACGGCTGATACAATCACTTCACAAAAAAAATTGAACAAACACCTCATAGCGAGATTCATTTGTGTTCTTTTTAAGTTCCTTGGGGGGAGGCGAGGGGAACGGGATGTTGTGAAGAGAGAAAGAGGATAAAAGGAAGGAACGAAATGATGGATAGAGAAGAGCGGGTGGCTGTGATTCACTGTTTTGTCACCTGCAGTGGGACTGACCTTCATCTCTCCCCAATCAGCCTATTTACTCAGCATCAACACCTCTCTTTCACTGGAGTGCCTCAAATTATCAGTGCCATTATTCAAAAAAGACAGTGGCGTGGCGATGCGACCAGATAGCTCTCAAACCCAACTCCATCAGCCGCCACTGCTAACATAGCAAAAATCACACCCCTCAGGAAGACGCCGTCTGATTCGCCGCCACTTCGTGCGCAACGGAGCTTAGCATTTAATTAATTAAACTTAAAGCGCTGACTCTGCCCACGACTGGTCACGGCTCTTCCTTTTTGTCTGTTTTATTGCTTTTTTTCGCATGTTTCAGGAGGTTTTCTCTCTTTAGCACATCTGACGCTAAATAAAAGAGTGAAGTATGACCCCTAGCCCATCCTGCAGGCTTCTGGAAGAGTTCGGGTCACGGACAGCGCTGTTCAATTAAGCCTGCAGCTATTTGTGTGTGTACAGTAGCGGCCTCTCCTAACGTTCTCCATTATGTCTACAGTCCTCGCCGTCATATTTGATTTGCTGCGCGATGAAACGGGAGGGAGTGCGTCAGAGAGACTGTCAGTCACCGCGGGAGAGAACGGGAAAGCTAGAGAGAGAGAGAGAGAGAGAGAGAGAGAGAAAGAGAGCGCTTGAAAGGAACGGCAAGAGAGCAGTGAAGATCTACGCAGAGGGAGTCCGCATTCGCTTTCGTCTTTGAAATAACTTCCAAAAGCCTGGCCATCGCAGTCGCCGGCATTGTGTTACCCACCGCGGCATCTGCATCCTATTAATAAGAGCAAAAGAATTGCAATTACACTCTATTACTTCAGAAAAGCGGCGCGAGTAATTGATAGACTGGAACCTGGCCAAATGGCTGCTACCAATTAGAGGATCATCTTCTCCTGCTTTGTGCGAATATTTGAGGGCAAACATCTCAGGCCATTTGCATGAGGTGTCATTTTGCTGCCAATGATTACAGAGTAGGGAAAGTCTTTGCCCACATAAAGTAAAACATCTGGGAATGTTTTTCCATATATTACATATGTATTTATGCATTACTGTGTTTATGCATGTCAATCCGGGAGAGATGGTTTCACCTGGAAATATCTGAGGCGAGCCAGTCAAAACCACTCCTTCATTCATATTTATGCATATACCGTGTGTTTTCCCTCCAAAAGCGACAAGGTGTTATCGCGCTCAAAAATCATATTTCCCTGATAGGTAGGATGCTTATTAGGGGAGAGGACGCCTCGCAAGGTTTAAATGACAAGCTAACAAGCTTGAACAAGTCACGGTTGTTGTTGAAGCGTTCTGTGAGACGCTACAAAAGAGAACGGCGAACCGTCACCTGTACACAACACCCACAACTAAACACTTTCAACAAATGGACGCAGATGAACGCAACATAAAACCTTAGAAAAAAACAAATCATCATTATTACATTTAGCTACTTATAAAAAGGACAATTGCTCCGTAAACACAGAAAGAAAAATTATGGCTCAAACCACAATTAAAAATAGATAGGCTTGGTAATACTACAGAGAGAGAGAAAAAAAGAAAAAAAGAAAAAAAAAACTATAACTATATATATACAGTATATATATATATATATATATATATATATATATATATATATATATATATATATATTAAATATTAAAGCTAAATATTAAAGTTTTTTTATTTGAATATATTTTTATATCTGTTTTACTACTTTTAAATGTATTAAAATTAAATAGAACTTTTGATTTTTGGCAAATTTTTGATGATTTATTTTTTTGATGATCATTTATAACATTACCAACCATTTCAAGTTAGTGTTACTCATTTTTAATTGTTATTTGAGCCATATATTTTTTCTGTTTAAAGACTAATTACATGTTATATATTCTGATCCATAAAAAAAATTAAATAAATTAGCTATTATTAAATGAACTATTTCAAACTGTGTATTGTTAACTGTGATTTGAACCATAATGGTTTTCATCTCATCTAAAGCAAGGACTAGAAAAATGAGCTTTAGACTGCCAAACAACATGATTTCAAAGTCTTTCTGGCTTATTTTGACTTTGTGTAAGGCAGTTGATTTCATTCAAACTCTTAATTTGGCCATCTTGATGAAACGCCATCAGATAAACTGAGGAAAAATAAGAATTCTGAAGCTTTGAGATGTTAGGCATCTCATACAAATCACTGCAAAACAAACATAAAACGAAGTGCTGACACGAAATAATTGAGGTTTTACATGTATTTTGTTCTACATTCATTTCAGATAACGCCAGACCTGGCTCAGCAGAATGCACCCAGCCTGAAGCTCTACAGCAGGTCTAGCTGTTCATTCTGTTGACAACGCTTTCAAGAAACCTGCCACCACTAATTCATCCGGGGTCGACCGTTTCCACCCGCTTCTTCTGCAGTAGCTTCGTTCTTCAAAATATGCTAAGCAGAGCAGAGTTAGCCACAAAGTCTGAAATTCCACCTTAATTGTGGATTACGGTGTGGGAAAACGAAGCAGAGAGGATTTAGACGGAAAGAGAGAGAGAAGACAGTGTGAAGCCCTGGGCAGGAACGTATGCAAACATGGTGGATCCGCGAAGCTGACAGCTGCTTTGATAATATACGATATTTTGTTGGCTCGCTGCAAAACAAGATGCCGGATCATGCGAAAACAAAACTCACCTGACATCCGTACTTACTCTGCTAATGCCTGATAGACTTTCCTCACACACACACTCTCTGAAACCTCATTTCCTCACAATTATGTAACTCCCTCACACAGTTATGCACAAACACACACCCTTTGGGCTATTAACAAAACCTCTGCATGTTTGATCTTTGACACCTCAAATCATGTTTTAACCGCTAAACGGCACAGCTGCAATCAATTAGCGGCTGCGCGCTACCTCCAGCTGATAGCGAGGAAAAGCTCCTGTGCTTGGCAGGCGCTGCTCTCTCTCTGGTGTTGGGTGGAGCGGGGCTCTAATGGGACCCAGCCGCCACGCTCGTGCTTTCCCACAGGACTTCTGTGTTTGCAGCAGAGCTGGGCCCAAGACACGAGGAGGAGAGCTATCCGGCCCCGGCGTCTCACGGCGCTGACATCGTGACGGGGTAGGCTGGTGCGATTCTGACAGCCGGCCCGGAGAGACTGCGGCAAAGGGAGGGCCGGACGATTAAACGTCTTCACTCCGACAACAGGGCACGATTGCTTGCGGCTTCTCAGATATTATCTCCACGAGCTTCTGCGATGGACAGTGGACAAGAGGCCTGGTTTGTTAAGACATACGCTCTACACGAGAATGCAAATAAAGTGGCGAATGTTTGACTAGCTCATGCAGTACTGGTGAACAACCTCTAGGAGTGACCTTCAAGTTAACTGCAAACGTATATTGCTTTTGTCAAGAAAGACTTAAATGTTGACTTCACAAAGCCTTGAAAAAAAGTTTAAAAAGCCTTTAAAGCTTAAAGGTTAATAGAGTGATAGAATGATAGAATGGTAGACAGAACGATAGAAAGACTGATAGAATGACAGCTAGAATAAGAGAAAGAACTATAGAACACTATATAGAATTATAAAGCAGTAGTGAAAACAATAGACAGAATGATAAAATGAATAGAAAAAAGAATGATAGATGGAACGAATGACAGATAGATAAGATGGATGGATGGATGGATGGATGGACAGATAGATGGATAGATGCATGGATGGATGGATGGATGGATGGATGGACGATGGATGGATGGCAATTGATAGAATAAAAGAAAGATAGATGGAACAACAGAACGAACAAACGATAGATTACATTAGACAGAATGATAGAAAGTACAAGAGATTGAAGAACATTAGACAGAACAATAAAATGGAAGGGGAAAAAGAATGATAGATGGAAAAATAGAATAAATGATCAAACGAACGACGAGATAGAACAAGAGAAAGAACAGAACATGAGATAGAATGATAGGAGGAATGACAGAACAACAGGTAGAATGATAAAATGTTGGCCAAAGATAGAATAAAAGAGCAATGGATGGAACAACAGAGTGAACAATAAAACTAACGACAGATAGATAGAACGAACGATAGATAGAATGATAGACAGATCATCAGTTCTTCTGTTTGAGCTCCAGGAACACTATGCTATAAAAGCAGTTGAAAGACAAAACTGTAGCAGAAGGCGGCAGCAGGAGATGTCGACACTGAACTCTACAACTCAAGGAAGCACAAGCTGTTCATACAAGGAAACTGCAGGACAGCCTCAACTCACACATGAAAGCTCTACAGCAGGGTTTAACTCCTCTAACTACACTCTGCAGTCAGTACGAACTCCACATGCCTGTGCTTTTTTATTATGAGAGTTAATGAGCAGTGGCGTAAAGCCTGAAGAGAGATCTGGAGGGCGGAGACACAGCGAGAATCCGGTGCTATCCTACCATCTCACAGGGGAGCCTCCTGATCCTCAACCCGGCCTGCACCACAGGATACATCTCACAACACAAATACTACTGCATTCATCCATACATTCACCCCAGAGTCACGGCAGGACCTGATCGGACATTGATCAACCCTCTGTAGATGGTGTAATTATGGACAGCTGGTGTACCTAAGAACTGGACTGCTGGAAATCAAAACGGTTGTACGTTCAAGTGCACATACACACCAAAAGGTGAAAACTGAGCATAAATCACTTTGTATAAAACCTTCTGCTAAATGATTTAATTAAAAGTGCATGCATTTCATCTCCGTACAGGACCACAACCACATGACCTGATGAGACCAGCTACATGCCATGAAGAGAGACCGAAACTGTCTACAAGCCAAACACTCATTTATAACATGCACTATTCCGTCAGATTTCTTCCTCCACGAATACGCTGTTCCAACTAGTGTCACAAAACATTAGCTGCAATGTCTCATTTGAGGCACACAAGTAATGTCCACACCAGCAGCTAACCAATCTTTGAGTTGTCATGCTTTCAACAGGACTAGAGCCAATAGATATAAATGTCACTGCAGTGGAAATGTCTTGAACTCTGCTCAAAAAGAAAAGAATTGTCCCATCAAAAAACTCTCAAAGGGGTACAACATATAAAACATCCTATGTTGTCAAAAACAGAATCTCTGCACAATTAATCAAGGAAAAAAATGCAGTATGACTTGCAATTATCAAATCTCAAAAACCTGCAGTTTAATTAAAAAACATTTATGCATGTTACATTGTGAAGCATTGCACTGTGTTCATTTACACGTGAGTTGCGCATTATCTGTCTGTTCGCGGACTCAGTTATTGCTGCTCCACACAAACTTCATCTCTTAATCTGCACTGAGTTTGGGTCCCTCTAACGTGCATTTGGGAATGCAACGTACGCCAACCATCTTCCCATACTTGCTCATCAACAAAAGAGAAGCTTTATGGGCTCCCTGCAGTCTGAAAATGAAGAAATGAATATAGTCTTAAACAGCCTTAAATATTAGCATTTTAATTTTACAGTTATAATGTAAAATAAAATTATTGCTATTATATTACTTTTCATAAATTCTCAAGTTTTTAATTTACAGTGAAATATTAAAACAGTAAGAGTTTGTATTTAGTTTTTTTTATATTATTATTTTACTGTTGCAATATTTCACTGTAAAATAAAATAAATAATAGTATTATTATTATTATTATTATTATTATTATTATTATTATAATTAATCAACATGTATATCAATATGTATTTCATAATAATAACAACAAGGCAATATATGTCTGTATAATAATAATTATTATTATTATTATTATTATTATTATTATTATTATTATTTTATAGCTGTACTGATAAATAATCCTATTTTTTCTTTTTCCTTTTCTTTTTTTTGCATTTGAAATCGCAATGGCTTTTTTTTTTTTAAATTCTCAGAAATCACAATTACACTGTTTCCCCCAAATCGTGGAGCTCTATTTAGAAGGATAAACAAATTGTTTATTTCATATCACAGTGACAATCTACAAGCAGTCTCAACACTATAACTCAAGTGAAATGCATGCGTTTTGGCGGATGTTAGTGAGATATCTCATCGCACTGGAAGTAACAACCCTGTGCTTTCATGTATGAAGACGTAGACTCTATTAATTCATATTTATAGCATGAAAAGAGAAGCCCCTGTCATCCTACAGTCAGACAACTCAAGGATCGTCTGCCAAAACAAAGAGCAGACGACTCGGCCTCGAAATGATGGCAAGGCCATGTGGGCACCTACCGGAAGATTCTACATTTTTATTGCTTTGCGGCCGACTTCGCCGAGAGTTTGTCTCTTTCACTGGGTCTGCAAGTTAGCTTCTCTCCTCCGCCTGTGCAAAATGAACTATTTAACCTCTTCACAAAGAAGTCTCTGCTTTTCTTTACCTTTCTTTAAAGGTTTTCGCCCTCTTTCTTTCTTTAATTTAGTGAATATTTTTAATGCGTTTTTTAAATAAAGTCAAACTTAATATTCATCCAGTGCTTATCACTGTTTCTTTGCAAAGCAGGCCATAAATATTAATGAGGAGTTTCGCGTGGACCTGAAAGAGCCGGCTACGCATCGTCTTTCTCTGTTAAGAAAGGGGGGTTTATCACAAATAAAAACCCCTGGGTAATTTTTCACAGAAATAATTGCCCTGCATGTGGTAAATGGTGTTATTTTCTGGTATTTAAAACTTTGGCAGGGCTCCCCATGTAATGATTTGCTGGCTGCGGAAAGCACTGGCATGTAGACAGAGCAAGCCGGGCCGAGCCGAGCGCGCGTCAGAGTGGGAACCGCTAAACTAACTGTGGCCGCTCGTCTGGAAGGGTTCTGGAAAAGAAAAGAAAAAAAAAAAAAACAGGGAAGCTGGACTCCAGCAGTGCTGCTCTATTTTGGCTACATCCATTTCGGGGAAATGGAAAAGAGGTCACAGACAACAGGACATGTCCGAAACTCTGAATTACAGCATACTCTCCTTTACACGAGACAAGCAGTTCTTGTTTGAAAAAATAAAACGTGGAAGAAAAAGATGAGACTCTACGCAAGGGAGTCCAAACGAATATTCAAACTGATCCTATGAACAATCAACGCAAGTTATTCCAAAGAAAACAAACATTCTTCATAATCTTGAAATATCCCTAAAGCTGAAATTGGAATTGAATTGGTCACACCCCACAGGAAAGTGAATTAGAATTTGAATAAGAATAACGGTAAGGGGAATTTACTGAATTATAATTACACAGGTGATTATATTATGGAAAATGAACCCTGAAACACAAACTTTTTATTAAAAATAATGAAATATTTAAACTATGTATCTATCCATCCAGTCATCCATCTACTGTACCAACCCATCCATCCATTAATCTATGCATTCATCCATCTACCAACCCATCCATACATCCACGAACTCATCCATCTATCTATCCATCCATCCATCCATTCGTTTATCCATCCATCTATGCATCTATCCATCCATCCACCCATCCATCCATCCATCTAACTACCAACCCATCCATACATCCACTGACCCATCCATCCATTCATCCATCTACCACAACCATCCATCTATCTGTCCACCCATTAATCTACTCATCCATCCATCCATTCATCTACCAACCCATCCAAACCTCCACCGCCCCATCCATCCATCCATCTACTCATTCGTTCATCCATCCATCTACTCATCTATCCATTCATCCATCTACTGTACCAGCCCATCCATCCATCTATGCATCCATTCATTCATCCATCTACCAACCCATCCATCCATCCATATCAACCTTTTAACTTTAAATGTTACATTTTTTGAACCGTGCTTTTTTTGGACCAACATTCAAAGTTTGTCTTACATATATTTGAGTTTCTTTTAAACCAGTTTAAGTTCAACTTCATTACATTCAAATTTGAACAGCGAACCTGCATCCTGTTTGCTACCTCAATTCAAGAATTGGAATTTAAAAGACATTCTCAACTGGCACACAATTCTAGGACCCACAACCCTATTTTTAACAATCCAATCAATTCCAGACGAACAAAATATATTTTTCCTGTGTCACTCAGACATACATCATACCAAATTGGTTGCAAATGCCATTTTGTAGTCATTAAGATGTTTGCAGCTAATTTTTCCTAGTGAACCAGCATTAGCGCAACAGAAAGAGGGAGGTACAAGACCAGATGAGTGCAGCGCCTTTCACTCAGTTGGCCAGACTGATGCCAGGATGAGACTCATTACAAAATTTGTCAGCAGTGCCGTTCTTGCTTGGATGGCGTACAAAACACGCAGCCCGAATCACGCATAGGAGCTCGGCTTGGCTGAAGGCCCTGATGAACATCAGGCACTCTGACAGAGAGAAAGAGAGCATGAGAGAGAGGAGATGGTGGATGACCTTCAGTGAATGTCACTGTAAAACGCAGAGGAAATTAACACAGGAGAACGCAGAGACACACAAGCTGGAGGAAAGTCTGCGGACCGGGCCGCACGGCTAATGACGGCCACGCTCAGGTCCTGAGCTTCTCTTTCATCATGCGCCGCTCAAATTAAAGCAAATGTGATTCTAATCGCAATTAGTCTGCAAGTATTAAAATTTCGCCCCGTCCGTCCTCCAATCTACACGTTCGGTCAAACCGCCAATTTGCTCTTGATTGAAGATCGCGATCTCGAGTCACGGCGAAGCACTTATGTTGGGCAAACACTGATTCAGCCACAAACCACCCCAAACTCTGGAAATCAGATGATTAGAGCGTGTTGGCTCCGAGGGGTCTCTCGGTGGAGCTTTATCTCGCTGACCCTACTGATTTTCATTAAAGATATCAGTAAAATTGTTGTTTTGAAATGAAAAGTCCAAGTGCTTGGCACACAGTGCTAGTTTAATTTCCTGTTGTTTTGGAAGCTTCCAGGGAAAACAAGAGTGTTGACGGGTGAGACAGA
>JAFVLL020014311.1:19421-42505 GCA_021397915.2 Tor tambroides | reverse complement strand
TGTACTCCTCAAAATCAGCTTTGGATTCCTCGCTCTCGTTACTGTCCACCTCCAGGAGTTTGGCTCTCATCGACAGACTGACACACAAACACACATCAGATTCAGTTTCTCACACACACACATTCTGATATATCACACACACACACACACACACACACACACACACGTACCTGTTCTCCTGTGTGCTCAGACGGAGGATCTTTGGACTCTTGGGGCTTTTGGGGCTCAGATGAGGAGTGAATCTCCTCTCGCCATTGGTCTGTTTGAGAGGAAGAGACTCCAGCGGCCAAACCGAGCTCCACTTACTCTCACTGGGGCTCACTGAGACACACAGACACACACACATATCTGAGACAACAGCGCCACCATGTGCTGACCTGACAAACACACACTCACAAACACACACTCATCATGATGCTCATCATGATGTTCATTAAACTAAAACTAGGTTATTAACATACATACATATACATATATATATATATATATATATATATATATATATATATATATATACACACACACATAAACATATACATATATATAACAGTAGAATAAGTGAACGAAAAACTGAATCTAACATCTGTGAAATCCAAAAATGAAACCTTCAGCCAGGTTTGGTCTCCATTCCTAATATACACAGAGACCTGATTCTTCATTGCATTCCCACATACTATCATAAACATGGAAACAAGAAAATATTTTTATTATATAATTTCAGCTGCTAACAGTGTTTCATGGTGGCGCTGTTGTATATATATATATATATATATTTCTACCAGATTTTACTTTCTTTGTTCTTTTGTTTCTTCCTCTTCAATTTGAATCTGTTTAATGGCCTTCACTTGTATTTGAGAATCTCCAGATCTTGTTTGATGGGATTGTTTTGTAATGTATGGAAGAATAAGTGAAGGAATGAGATATCCGGGCAAACTCACGCTGTATCGCTCGGAAGCGTGGACCGATGGATGGCGAGCCCAGATCCGGAGAATTACGCCTCTTCTCCAAACACGGAGACGCCTGGACTGTGATCTTATGGATAAAATCTATACAGCAGAAAACAGGCCATATTTACAATCAGATCAAGACAAACACAACAACCAATGAGATTCTGCTCTATTTTGCTTCCATAACATGCCTTCTTTCAGACTAGTGGAAAGAAAACATGAAACACACATTTAAGTGTTTATTTTATTGCACTGTCTATTTGTGTCTGCAGATTTCAATTACAATACACATCTTTAAAGAGTTTTTCCTCCACTTCAGCAGCACTTACACACACCAAATCTTAGAGTTTTATTCCTCTCTATATTCTGAAGGTTTTTACTGTGGGGTTTGTTCATATTTCATTCACATGAGTTTTTATAACATTTTATTCCTAAAAACGTGGTAAAAATGCACTTGTTTCTGTCTGTTACCAGTATTTTCTGATTTATGGAGTGATGAAAAGAGAAATCCAGAATCCCTTCAGTAAAAACCTTTAACTCTAATATGTCAACAAAATCAAACAATAATGATGAACCTGACTTTAGATTTGTCTTCTGAACATTTCTGCAAATGAGTGCATGTTTAATGAAATAATGACTCATATTTAAACACAACATTTCAGAAATATAAAACTACTGATTAATTTTACTGTGTTTAATTAACAGTGTAAGTATGTTGATATCTGTTAGTTCATTTTTTACCCAGTTCACCTTTAGTCTCTCGCTTTAACAGCGAAACCACTGTTGAGTACAACAAGGTTAATTATTACTAACGATGTGAAGAAGTGTATTTTCTCTGTGTTCTGTTACATGTTCACTTATTTCCATTCTGGTGTCACAACAGCTCATTAATAAAGAGAGTGTAATAATTATCATCAGCATTATTTGACGTGAAGGCTCACCCTGCGGCATGCTGATCTTCTCGCCGTTCTTCACCTTCAGCTTGTGTTTCTTGAAGGTTCCCTTGCGCTTCTTGACGTTGGGTTTCTGGTTCTGGTTGAGGTGCAGGATGAGCAGCGATAGCTCGCGCTCGAACACGTCCTGCTCCCACTGCGCTAACTGCTGCTCGCGCTGACGCAGGAACTCCTCGTGAGACTTCTGCTCCAGCGCCGCGCGCTTCAGCTCCTCCTCACGAC
Organism: Tor tambroides; assembly: GCA_021397915.2. Taxonomy (NCBI): domain Eukaryota; kingdom Metazoa; phylum Chordata; class Actinopteri; order Cypriniformes; family Cyprinidae; genus Tor; species Tor tambroides. The sequence continues at coordinate 40,383 of JAFVLL020014311.1, read as the reverse complement.
ACCGCAGCTCCTGTACACACAGTTCACACCAGATCAGCACTTCTGCAGGGTTAGCATCCGAACTAAAACCAAAGACATATTCAGCACTCAAAATAACAAACATTAATCCAAATACTATATACGATGTTCATTTTTCATTAAGTTGAAGTACTAAACTAAAACTAAATAAAATAACACTAAAAATGACCAGTATTTTCATTTAAAGTTTTTAATTTACAGAAAATAGGAGTGTTAATATATTAAAATAAATATATTAAAATTAAATATTTTTCTAAAATTTAAATAATTACATTTTGTCATTTCAGAAGACTTAGGAACTAAATGTTCCTTAAGACTCAGTAATTTATACACTGCAAAAAAAGGCTTATCTTAGTATATTTGTCTTATTTCTAGTCAAAATATCTAAAATTTTTTAAATCTAGATGCATTTACTAAATAAGCAAAAATACTCAAGGTATTTAGTCTTGTTTCCTGGGGGGGGGGGGGGGGGGGGGTTTTTGGTTAAAACGAGTAAATTATCTGCCAGTGGGGGGGGGGGGATTATTTTTCTTAGCACACTGGCAGATAATTTTACTTGTTTTACAAAATTAACTTCATTTAGATTTTTCCCCAGGAAACAAGACTAAATATTGTATGTAATTTTGTATATCTAGTAAATGCATCTTGATTTAAGAATTTTTAGATATTCTGACTAGAAACAAGACAAATATACTAAGAAAGATAAGCCTTTTTTTGCAGTATATGACCTTTTTTAATTTATGGGATAAGTTCTTATTTTTTTATTACTTTCTACTCGTAAATGGCAATTTCTACTCAATAAAATATTTTAGCACTTGACATAACTAAAAAAAAAAGTATATTCATTATAGAAATGTCCATGACTTTTACATTTTTCATTTTTGTTTACTTTAAGTTGAAGTACCAAATCAACTAAAAGTAAAACTATCGACTGAAACTTTATAAAAAAAAAAAAAAAAAAAAAAAAAAAAAAAAAAATACTGACATTTAAATATATATATATATATATATATATAAATGACAAAAACACAAAAAATATTTAAAGTTTGAAATTAAAATAGGAAATATAAAAGTAAAATCACAAATTTTAATTTCTACTCAGTTATGTACTTTTGAGCTTGACATTACTAGAAAAATGTATATTCATTATAGAAATTTACATGACTTTTCAAAATATTATTTTCCATGACTTCAGAAATCTCACTTTTAAAATCCCCTCATATATATCGAGGTTGTCCAAGACTGTTGTTCTTAATTAAAAATCACACAAAAATTAGAAACAGGCTGTCAGTTTCCTTTATCTAGATTTTTAGCTGTCTTAGCTTATTTTAAATCATTTTAAGTGTGCTGAGGCCCCCAATGGGCCCCTTTCACAAATGTATGTGGACTATGGTAAGAGTGTCGAAATGCCATCGTTACTAGAGTTATTAATGTAAAACCATAGATTTGTACATTTTATGAGCTGAATTAGTCCGTGCATGTGTTTGCTGAGGAGCTGTGAGAGACCGAGATCTACAGTACAAGTGGGTCTAATGCATCCCATCATGCACTGAATCTCGTGTGTACCTTCTCTTTGGCCCGCAGCTCATCAAACATGTCCTGGATCTCAAGTTTCCAGTCCTCCTGGAGTGAATGGAAGGAGTCCTGTGGCATCTCGTCCATCACCTGCTCCTCCAGAGCTGTCAGCTGCTGCAGGATAGAGGAGAAACTGGGCCGCCGGTGCGGATCCTGATCCCAGCACTCTGACACACACACACACATTAAAATATCACTATTAGAACTTCTGATTGGATTCCATTTCATTGTCTCTGTACTCTGCACAATGACAATAAATTGGAATCTAATCTAATCCAATTTAATACTATCATGGTTTTTATTAATATTTTGAATTAGCTTGAATTTTAAATTTGGGTCCAGTTTTAGTACTTTTGCTGTTTGTGTGTGTGTGTTTTTTTTGTTGTAATTTTTATTAGTTTTTTTCTTTTAAATATGTCTATGTAGTTTTTCTTATCTTTATATATATATATATATATATATATATATATATATATATTAGTGCTGTCAATCGATAAAAAAAAATTAATCGCACATTTTTCTCAAATTAATCGCGATTAATTCCACCTAACATTAAAGTTTTTAAATATACTTTTATATTGCAATAATTTCGCATTCAATCTTCAAATGTACAATGCACAAACAACATAAAGACAGTATATTTTTAATATTTCTTTAATGGCATCTTTTTTATGATTGAAGGCCAGCATCACTGATATCAATACTACTGATGTCTCTATAAAATAGTTTTTCCCCTGAATATTTAACCATTGACTGTAGCCAGTCAGCATTACAGTATAATTTAGATCTAGAAATTTTAACATTAGACTTAACTTCTAATTTAAGTGAACTTAAAACAATCATCACATGAACCTATTATAATAAATTACATATTTAGCTACTTGTGCCCTTCTGCAGAAATATACAGAAAATGAATACTTAAACACTAAATTCTAAATTAAATGTAGATGAACCCATTAAAGCTATAAAAGTTATTGATTTTCTCTTTTTTTCTTTGGTTCTTGGATTAATAGACATCACAGCAGCCGGTTATTAGCTTATTTGCCTGCTATAGCTTTAAAAGCTGCTGCTGCTGAACGTGACGCGGATCTGACATGCAACTCTCTTTACCTTTTCTGACCCACTTCAGGTCTTAAAGTCTCTACTAATGAGTGGACGAGTTGAATCGGGTGTTTTAGATGAGGGAGACAGTGCTGGGGTGCCTCAGGACAGTTTTTAAAACCATTTCAGAGACATGTTCTTAAATGTGACGCATATATAACATATTGCATGCATGCATGCAGTTTTAAGGCAGCTTTAATCGCCTTAAATAGGCATAACTAGGACATTGCATGCACGTAGTTTCTTTGGCTGTTTGATATGAAATGATACAGGCTACAGCGTGCTTGTATTTGAAGAGCGCGCGCTACGAGCACAGTATCTTTTCCGCGCTCGTTTGACTCGCGCCTGGCGCGGAGGCGAAGTTAGAGCGCGTCTGAAACGTCTCCCGTTTGATGTGGTCATAAAGACGTTCTGCATCTAAATAAACGCAATCCTTTTCAAGAAAAGAGAGACAGAGGCAGCAGTTGCGAATGGGGTGGCCAACCCTAGCCCCGCCCCTGAGTTAATTGCATTAAATATTTTTAACGCGTTAATCAGAAAAAATTAATCGTATGCGTTAACGCGCTAATTTTGACACCACTAGTATATATATTATATATATATATAATTTTTGCTTTAGTTTTGGTTCTTTTAATACATGAAGTTTAACTGAATGAAAATTGAAATGTTGCATTGGCAAATAGATTAATTAAAATAGTTCATATATTCTTTTAAGTCAGTTAAAGTTTATTTCAAGTAACTTGTTTTAGTTTGTTTTATTTGTATATTTTCTGTTTTCTGGCATCTAGCTGAAATAAAATAATTTTAAGATCTTTTAATATTTTATTTTCTATCATTCAAGTTCATTTTTCTTTAATTTTTGAAAGGTTTTAGTTTTTATATTAATACTCTCTGTTTTTAATTAAAGTTGTAGTAATTTTGTTTTGTATGCCTTGGAAATTAGCTTAAAATAAGTTTAAGGATTTTTTAAAAATGATTTTATTAAATATATAATTTATTATTAAGTTAAAATGTGTTTTAATTTAAGTAACAATTTTTTATGGTTTTGGGTTTTATTTTTATCTTTTCTGTTTTAATTTTAGTTAACATTTTAGAATTTTCATCATTTAAAAGGCTCGTGTCATGAACAACTCAAGACTTCTTCTCCAGTCCAACAAGCACTTATTGAAACTTTTTTTTTTCTTTTTATCATTGGCTATTGGAGAAAATGCATGACTGAATGTATGAATGGGTGATGGACCCACCGGACATGAGCTGGGCGAAGGGTTCAGGGCAGGTGGAGGGGATCGGAAGGGTCAGTTTGTTCACAGCGACTCCATAAGCCACAGCCAGACCATCGATCCCTCTGTAAGGAGCCTCTCCGGTCAGCAGCTCCCATAATAACACACCATAACTACAGACAGAGCGAGAGAGAGAGAGAGAGACGGACCACAGCCGCTTTATATAGCCGTCTAATTACAGCATTCACACACACACACACACACACACACACACCGGTGAGGCCTCAGGAGAATCTCTGAATGGGACTGATGTTCCCTGCAGAGGAAAGTGGTGAATATGTCTGTCTCATTTGCGTCTGATGAATCTAAAGCCGTTAATTTGATCGCTGTGTTAATGAACGGCGTGTCCGAAGGAAAAGAGCTGCTTCAGATGATCTCAAGTGGATTCAGAGAAAGTCTCGGGCTTGGAGAAGGTGAAAGAGCACAAATGAGACTCACTTTCCCAATTCAGTCAGACGTTCTGCTAACAACAACATCTCAAGAAGAAAAGCACCGGTAACTTCAGACGTCGAGATATTTGTCTATTCTAACTACCATTTCAACAAATATTCATGTATTTGAATATCTTTGAAAGCATTTGCAGCACTGACATGGAGTGAGCTCATATGAACAACGACCAACATCAGCTCCTTAAATACTGTAATATTTGTTAAAACTCTCTCTCTCTCTTTCTCTCTCTCTCTCTCTCTATATATATATAAGCATCTGCTAAATTACTAAATGTAATACACAACAGTTCTTTCTGGTCTTCGAATCTGATTGGCTGATAAGAGTGTGATATTAGAGTGTTATCAGAACTCCAACAGTTTGTAATCGTATCATTCTGCTAGCAGCACTTCTTACAGTGAGTGTCATGGCGGACGCCCAGATCCAGTATCGTTTTATAAATATTACTGTTTTTATGCCAGGGAATGTAGTTTTAAGAGGTTTTCAGGTGAGAATGTACTTGTTTATAGTTCAAATATGCAGTTTGTTAATAAAGATAACATCTATTTGAAAATTAGCTTCAATGTTTTTGTAGATGTGAGCTCCAGATGGTCAGCGGTCGTTCAGCGCTCATGAACCCGCAGAGAGAGCGCCTCACCTCGGCCAGATCTTCTGGAATTTACCGCTGGCTCTGATGTCTCTGTAGTGGTTACACATGAGATATAATTTGTTTTGGGTAAATCTAATGGTTGTCTTTGGTCTCATTAATCTATTATTTGTTCCAGAGTGAATAGTTTTGGCAAAATCTCATGTTTATGCAAATTCAATGCTGTATCAGAGCGCTGTCTTTATACTTTTGACTGAATTGCCTAGCAACGTTTATGATGGCTATTGTTGTTTATTAAAAAATATTATTCAATAAATAATATTTTATGTAAATAATATTTTATATAAATAATAGTATTTAATAATAGTGTTTAGTATTGGGAAACGGTGCGTGTTCGTGATGGTGATTTTAGTTACATTGTTTCGCCATTAGATGGCGACAAGAGACTGGTTTTATGAGCGAGTCAGGAGTAAAGACTTTTACTTTGAAAAATAAACGCTATAACGGAAGTTATTTTTAGTTTCAACAACAGCTTGATGCAACGAACAAATGCACCGAGCAGCAAAATCACCCTTAACAGGTGAAAGGATATTAATGTACGACAAAGATAATGCTTTAATAATAATGCAAAAAGGCTAAAACCTATAATTAGTACAATTTTCCAAGCTTTCTGATAGAAAAATCACAGAATTTAAAAGGTCAACTTTTCATGACTGTTTCATTAGTGGATGTAACACATTATCATTCATTGCATTGATTTGTGTTGTAAATTCAAAACTGTCACTTACAGACATTTTACATCATCAAATGACACCCTGATAGAAATTATGCCTAAAAGGTTTTTATTTTTAGTTTTAGCTAATGGCTTCCTGAAGACATGTTTAAGGATGGGATAAGTGAAAACACATCATGACTATCAGTAAAACATGATTTGTTCAGGCTCTTTCCTGCAGTCTGACGTCACTCGGTCTGAATTTCCCTTTCAGAGGTTCATCGGAGCTTTATCTTTAGCTCCTGACTTCAGCCATTATTATATAACTGTGTAACAGCGGCAGTGAGTTAATCTTATGATCTCCAGTAGTGGGTTAACCAGTAATTCCTGAAGAACAGAAGAAAGTCATCTAGTACTGAAGTCTATAAACTGCAATAACTACAACTCATCAACAGCTAGAATAAAACCTCAGTGATGGTGTGTACAGTTTCAGCCTCAGCAGGTGAAAACTTCAGAATAAATCATGATTAAACGTGCTGAGAACATGGATGTGAAGACTTCATCATTCATTATATTCAGAATATTTCTGCTGTGTAAGAGAGAGTGGCGCAAATGGTTGCCAGGTTGTGAACTAAATTAAACACAGAGTCCTTTAAAAAGAGCAGCTCTGATTAAGGGGATTTAAACCCTTGAAATCTGGCAACCGCAAGTTAAAAAAAAAAGGTCATCAATGAGTGTTTTTCATCACAGATTTCATTAACGTTGATCTCACAGCAGACGTGTTTTCTCAGAGGAACCCCGCTCACCTCCAGACGTCGCTGCCTTTGGAGAAGGTGGATGATTTGATGACCTCCGGCGCCATCCAGGCGTAGGTTCCCGCGGTGCTCATCTTCGTCGTCTTGTGCCACTCACGCGCCAGACCGAAATCTGTGATCTTCAGGGTTTTGCCCTCGATGCTGTCCTTCTCCACAGGCTCCGCCAGCAGAACTGAGACACAGAAAAACAGACGTCAGAAATACTGTCTCGATAATGTTTTCCCTCCAAAAACAATGTGCATCATACAAACACAGACCACGCAACGACAGCAGGAGACAAACACACACACACACACACACACAATCTCTTTCACATCCTCCTCTAAACCATCAACAATCACACTATACTTTATTTTTATAGCACTTAATACGCTAGAGATTGTTTGAAAGAAGTGAGTGCTATGATCCTGGACGTATGAGAACATGACATGTATGTGAAATGTGCTGAAATATTATTTAGAGAGGAACAGGGAAGGCCAGGACAGTAAAAATTTAAATACTTAAGTGCAAAAATAAACAAATAAATACTTCTCTTATTTACATAATAGCAAGTAGTAATAAATAAATAAAAGAAAAATGTTTATTTACTTAAGTAAACAATATGTACACAAATACAAAAAGGGGTAAATAAATCTAAATATTATTTACTTAAGTTAATAATTAAATACGTAAATAAAAACAAGCAAATAAGTAAATTAAAAGGTAAAAAGTAAATAAGTAAATAAATAATAAAAACTTTTTTGAGCACAGTTACATATTCTCTCTATAAAGCCTCTATTATACACCACATGGACAAAGGATTAAACCAGCAGAGACTTTAATGACATCGCATTCTAAATAAACAGACGTTAATATGGAGTTGGTCTCCTTCTCTTCTGGGAAGGCTTTCCAACAGGTTTTTGTGTGTTTCTGTGGGAGTTTTTGCCCATTCATTCAGTAGATCATTTGTGAGGTCAGACTGTGTGATTGGTCAGTGCACAGAGCAGGTTTCTGCTGCTCCAGAGTCCAGTATCTGTGTGCTTTACTCGCTCCATCCCACGCTCGGCTGCATGCCGTGGAAACACATTCACTGAGCTTCTGCTGAGAGTCGCTGCTGTTCATAAACACTTCCACTGTCCAGTTACACCACTTACAGCTGGACATCCGGCAGTGATGAAACACACTGCAAAGCTGGCATCCTATTACAGCATCACACTTCAATCCACTGGCCTCTTCAGAATGACCTTTCTTTCATAAACGTGTGTAAATGCAGACTGCATGGTGAGTGCTTGACTGAACACACCTATGGCGACGGGTCTGACTGAAACCCCTAAATACAGACATGAAGAGGGGTGACTCAATTCTATTGTCCATATAGTGTATGCTGTATATATATAGAAATGTGATTATATATGTGACCCTGGACCACAAAAGCAGTCTTAAGTAGCACAGGTATATTTGTAGCAATAGCCAAAAATACATTGTATGGGTCAAAATGATTGATTTTTCTTTTATGTCAAAAATCATTAGGATATTAAGATCATGTTCCATGAAGATATTTTGTAAATTTCCTACTGAAAATACATCAAATATTAATCTTTGATTAGTAATATGTATTGCTAAGAACTTCATTTGGACAACTTTAAAGGTGATTTTCTCAATATTTAGATTTTTTTGCACCCTCAGATTCCAGATTTTCAAATATTGTTCTATCCTAACAAACCATACATCAATGGAAAGATTATTTATTCAGCTTTCAGATGATGTAGAAATCTCAATTTCGAAAAATTTACCCTTAAGACTGGTTTTGTGGTCCAGAGTAAACGGAAATTTTTAAAAACACACAAAGAACAAGAGATCTGCCTGCTGTCTCTTTCTCAGCAGGAAGACTGTGTGTGTGTGTGTGTGTGTGTGTGTGTGTGTGTGTGTGTGTGTGCGTGTGTGCGTGTGTGTGTGACGTCAAAGCTGTTGCAAAAGGCTGCAGAAGAGAGAGAGCTTTGTGCCTGGACAAACACACACACACACACACACACACACACACAGTCAGCAGGCCTTAAACTGGCCAGTTTCTGCAGTGGTAAATATTTAGTCACACACACACACACACACACATCTGTGTTCTGGATGATGAAGGAAATTGCAGAACATGAAGAAGTGAAACTGCCACTCGGCCTTCAATCCAGCTAGAAGAATCTGTCTCTCTGCCACCAACCGCATTTACACACACCCACACCCACACACACACACACACACACACACACACACACACTCCTTTGTAGCGGTAAGGCTGGCTTCCGTCGGCCTGCTGCTCTACAGGAAGTGACGCAAATGAAATCGACACACTTCTAAATAAAAACGACAGAATCTGGTGACACAGGAGTGTTTCTTAAGTTCACTTCAAGACGTTTTTCAAGAATGCACTTCACTGTGGAGTCCTTCGTACAGACACAGACACAAATGAGAAACAAAAGCAATTCATCACAGAGCAGCAAGAGCTCGAACAGAAGAGCCAAAGTCATCATGGGCACGGACTGATTAAATGGATCAAAATGTCTACCAAACATGCACAACAAACTGACATTACTCTCTTGTGCATAAATGTAAACGGAGAAGGAAATCTTCCTGTGCTGATCAGTATATTTTAAGTGTTTCTGTGTTGAGCAGATCTAGTGTAATGTAAACACTCTCACAGGAAAGGCTCATAAATCAGACACACAATGCAAAGACAAGCGCTCATACAGAGATTTCCACACAGAAATGATTCTGTAAAATCAGCATGTCTGAGTCTTGCTCTCTGCACTTCCTGTATTGCAGTATCGGGGCACGCAGAGTTCAGCTGCGTCTCCAGCGCCATGCAGCACTGATCCAGGACCTGCTAGTTCTCCTCCTCAGATCCACCCAGAAGAGCTCAAGCATCAGCTGACGCACCTCCAAAACACAAACAGGCTCCTGACGTGAAGATCGCTCACTAGGGCAGGACCGCATGAGAAAGCACACTCAGAATGCATTGCATCAAGCTCAGCGAAAAATGAATAATACAAGAAAATGCATGAGTTCGGATAAATGTTAATTATAAATACACATATTTTTCATTAAATGCTAAAAAATAAATACAAAGAAAAATACACATACTTTAAAAAAAAAAAAATTAAAAAAATCTATTAAAATAATTGTGTAAATAAACAAATAAATCTGGAACTATTTTAGGTCACTAATCAAATTAGTGCTGAAACATTAACAGTCAACATTATCGACAATGTCAACAGTAAAAAAATTGTCAACAAATATTTTTGTTGTCAAGTAGTCGTTGGATCTCATATGACCTAATGTAAGAGCCTGCAATACTGCGGTTTGACCAGTGTAGTTCAGCCCTCCTAGATGTAATTCAAGAGAAAAAGACAGTGCTTCAGAGCAAACGCAGCCAAACCTGAGGAATATGTAAATATATGCTGCATGCTTTAATCTCAATAACAAAATAAACAACAAAAACTGACAGCGGTGAGAAAGCAGCAGTTAGGAAAGCATGATTACAGCGATGTGATGTTTGTTCTGTACTCCAGTAAAGTCCAGTCAGCTCACGCTTATTTATACAGTACTTTATGCAATAGATAGCTTTAAATCAAGCAGCTTTACAGCATTAAACGAAGAACCAGAGTCAGTGTCGCTTTCAGTTAGAATTACAACTTGATTTTCTGTTATAGAGCAGCTCTCCAGTGTGGAGCTAGCTAATGATAAAATATTTTTATTAGTGGGAAAATATTATTTTATTAAAGTGATAGTTTGGTTTGCAGAGATCAAAGCTTGATCTAGCTCAGGACTGTTTTGATTATCATAACCCTATAAGGAACTTTAAGAGAGATTATGTAGTGAATAAAATAGTTTATCCAAAAATATAGTGTCTTATCACTTACCTTCATTTTGTTTTCTTATTCACATGACTTACAAAAGGAGATGTGTCATTCAGTTACTTTTTCATATACCTAATTAAATGGTGAATAAGAGAGTTTCTCTGTCATCTCATTTTGTGTGCCAAATATATTTATTTGTATGAATTAATTGTATAATAATTGTAATTACATCATATTATTTTCAAATGCGGAGGTGATCACCTTAATTTGTTAGAATATGCATAACTCAGTATTTTAACTAAAAGCTGAATAATCAAAGTCTACTGATTAATCAGTGAAATCGACGATTAATCATTCTAATAATCGTTAGATTAATCGATTATCGAAATAATCGTTTGCTGCAGACCTAAATCATATGCAAGTAAATCGGCTGTCAAATGACCATTTGTGTGTCCTGCTGTCACTACTAAAGACTAACAAATCAAATCGCACTCTTTATTACCAGTAAAGTGTTCCAATAAAAATTGCAACAGTGCAGGCAGACTGTAAACGTGTCTGTGAGCGATCAGATCTCTCATGCGCTTCAGTGTCCGTCTCTGCACATCTGCTCTGCTCAGAAATCACTCTGTAATTACTCCGGGCTTTCTTAAGGAATGCGACCGTCTTCACCACACGCTGGATGCCACGGCGACACCGGCCGATGGTAACCACGGCGACCGGCTGTGTTTATTTGGATGCAGAGGCTGTTTATCGTGTGAGAGGCGGCTCCCAGAATGCACCTCAGCGAGCGCCGGCGATCACATGATCAACCAGCTAACCTTCTCACAGCCGCCTGTCTCTCTGTGTGTGTGTGTGTGTGTGTGTGTGTGTGTGTGTGTGAGAGAGAGTGTGTTGAGGTTGCCAGACAGTCTGCACATCGTACAAGACAAAGACTCGTTCTTCTGAGGGAAAACCCCCCAGTGCAGCAGAATCCAGCCCACGGCAGACAGAGACAGACGCTCTCTCACACTTCAGACAATCAGAAACCACTACAAACACCGAGATATCACCCAGAACCTGCTGACAATCACCTAGCAACCACCCAAACAACATAGCAATGCCCCAGCAACACCCAAACCACATAGTAACACCCTAGCAACACCCATGCCACATAGCAATCCCCCACCAACCAACCAAACCACATAGCAAAGCCCCACCAACCAGACAAACCACATAGCAACGCCCCAGCAACACCCAAACCACATAGCAACACCCCACCAACCACCCAAACCACATAGCAACACCCTAGCAACACCCATGCCACATAGCAACGCCCCAGCAACCACCCAAACCACATAGCAAAGCCCCACCAACCAGACAAACCACATAAAAAAGCCTCACCAACCAGCCAAACCACACAGTAACACCCTAGCAACACCCACGCCACATAGCAACACCCCACTAACCACACCAAACCACATAGCAACACCCTAGCAACACCCACGCCACATAGCAAAGCCCCACCAACCACCCAAACCACATTGCAACACCCCACCAACCACCCAAACCACACAGCAAAACCCTAGCAATACGCAAACCACACAGCAACACCCCACCAACCACCCAAACCACATAGCAACACCCTAGCAACACCCACGCCACATAGCAAAGCCCCAGCAACCACCCAAACTACATAGCAAAGCCCTAGCAACACCCAAACTACATTGCAACGCCCCAGCAACCACCCAAACCACATAGCAACGCCCCAGCAACACCCAAACCACATAGCAACGCCCCAGCAACACCCATACCATATTGCAACGCCCCAGCAACACCCAAACCACATAGCAACGCCCCAGCAACACCCATACCATATTGCAACGCCCCAGCAACCACCCAAACCACATAGCAACGCCCCAGCAACACCCAAACCACATAGCAACGCCCCAGCAACCACCCAAACCACATAGCAACGCCCCAGCAACACCCAAACCACATAGCAACGCCCCAGCAACACACATACCATATTGCAACGCCCCAGCAACCACCCAAACCACATAGCAACACCCCAGCAACCACACAAACTAGGGATGCACCGAATGTTCGGCAACCGAATAAGCGAAAAGACTTAATAAATTGTACCAAACAATGACGTTACGCGATCAAATAGCAACCAGCGTAGAGTGAGAGCCGTGTACTCTTTTTTTAATACAGCAAACATGTTGGAAGTTTGGAAGCATTTAAAAATGTCTGAGAAAGACGCAAAAATCATTACAAGCACCGACAGCGAGAGACTGTTTAGCGCTGCATCTCATGTCTCCAAGGAGAAGAGGAAGGGTGATTGTTGCTGGTTACTGTATGATTAGAGAAATCGTGAAATGGCCTTAAACAATTAGTAAATAACCTGCAGAACGTTATGTTTTCTAAAACACGCATGAATTGCATGTATTCAAACAGTGCTGCACGAGCTCGCGTCGCCAGGGTTCAAATTCTGCGCTGAAACAGTGTTACTCATCAGTTGCTCAGTAACATTTTTATGAATTTTTACAAGGCACGTATGTAACAATGCGATATGTGAGACAAACATCTTCCCAAATTTATAATGAGAATAATTTATATATATGCTTTTGTCAACAAAAAGAAGTACTGAGGTCTTCCTGGGGGTTTCTGCCAAAATAAAAGCTGAGAAAAAGCAAGAACTCCATCAACATTCATAAATCTTAGTTTTGTAATTTTACTGTTGTTCTGTAAAATAAAATAAAAAGTAAAAAAGTATGTTAATAATAATTACAACAGCTCTATTAATACATTTATTATAACATTCACACATACTGTAGTGTTCCAGTTGGGCTCTGTAATATTTTCTAATGTTTTAAAAGAAGTCTCTTCTGCTCAGAAAGACTGCGTTTATTTGAAAACTGAATGCCTAATTCAGTGATTCAGATTTAAATACATATTTTTAAATTGTTGTTTTGTAACTGATTTTTTTCTTTGAAAAGCAAGACAAAACAGTAAAAAGCACATTTTGGCTAGTTAATTTATGCAATGGTGAAAAAAATTGGCAAAAGACATGGGGGAAAAAAATGTTACAAACCATGTTCGGTACTCGGCCCAGTGTTTCATTTTGTTCAATTTTGGCTTCGGCCAAGAATTTACATTTCGGTGCATCCCTAACTCAAACCCCAGCAACCACTCAAACCACATATCAACACCCCAGCAACCATCCAAACAACCTAGCAACACCTTAGCAACCACTCAAATAACATAGCAACACCCCAGCAACCACTCAAACCACATAGCAACACCCCAGCAACCATCCAAACAACATAGCAACACCCCAGCAACCATCCAAACAACATAGCAACACCCTAGCAACCACTCAAACCACATAGCAACACCCCAGCAACCATCCAAACAACATAGCAAAACCCTAGCAACCACTCAAACCACATAGCAACACCCCAGCAACCATCCAAACAACATAGCAACACCCTAGCAACCACTCAAACCACATAGCAACACCCCAGCAACCACTTAAACCACATAGCAACACCCCAGCAACCATCCAAACAACATAGCAACCCCCCACAACCCCTAATATTGTGGAGGTGAGTTAAAGTCATCTGAAAGAAAGCCTCTACATCTCTCTCACACACAGAGAGCAGGTTCAATAGAGGGTTCTCTGAAATCTCTGAATGGGTCACTAATTAACTCTGCTGTGCTGCTGTGAGTGGCTGAAGTTTAACCAGTGCTGCTGTGACCTCTGACCCCGTCGAGCCCTGAGGAATATCAGCGGCTTGTTTAATGCCTTCAAACCACACCATGCTGTGTCCAGGGTCATTCCTGTTAATACTAGAACCATTAAAAACTCATTACCTGAAATAAAATAAAATAAACAGAAAAAAGAAAAGAAAAACAGAAAAAAATAAACAGAAATAAAAGCAAATAATAATAATAATAATAATAATAATAATGATTTCAGTTAGTTACCAAGACATAATTTCTCATTTTAATTTCATTCAATTTAATTTAGGCGTAATAATTATGAACTAAAACTACAAAAATTAATAGCAACTATATAGAAATATTTCAAAAAAAGACAAAATACACAACAAAATTACTAAAACTTTAAAATTAAAATGAAAACAGAAAATATAAAAATTATTTCAAAATATTAATGAAAGCTATAATAGCATCTCAGTGATAGTAAAATAACACTGGAACTGCTTCATCAGTACACTGATGTAAATATGCACAAACAATAGATCCGTGCTGCCAAAGAGAAGATCCAGGTATGACAGTACGAGGACTCTTGCCTTGTTTAAAAATGAAACATGCATGGCTAAACTGTTCACAATCAACAACATGCATTTAGAAAACGGATTCATTTATATGTCATGCCGACTTTAAGCACTAGCAATCATGCACTTAAAACGACGATCGAGAACTCAGCAGTGTTTCAGGGGCAAACTGCACATTTCATTTAGGAAACATAACACTCCGGTTTCTGCCACTATTCGAATGATTTGGGTCACTGTGTGTGTGTGTTTCTGGAATACTCTGCCCCCTTGACATGCTCGTTCCAGAGCGCCACTGTCTTTGGGAAAAAGCTGAACCCCCAGTGCATGCTGGGAAATATTTCTGAGGCTGGAACAAGGGGAATCCCGTGCCAAGCTTGTACCTGCCTCCTCCCCAAATCTGCTGCTCAATCTCCGGATGTGGCCTTTCCAAAATAAAGAGACGGCGAGGCCATGAGCTGCTCGTCCTTATCTCACACACACACACACACACACACACACACACACACACTCACTCACTCACGTTTGTTTTTGTGGTTTACGGGGACTCTCCATAGGCGTAATGGTTGTTATACCGTACAAACTGTATGTGCTATCGCCCTACACCAACCCTACACCTAAACCTACCCCTTACAGGAAACTTTCTGCACTTTTAGATTTTCAAAAAAAACACCATTTAGTATGTTTTTTAAGCCTTTTGAATTACGGGGACATAGGCAGTGTCCTCATAAACCACCTTCAAATTGTAATACCTCTGTCATACCCATGTCATTAAACACATTTTGTCCCCGTAAACCACAAAAACCAGTACACACACACACACACACACACACACACACACACAGACACTCACTCTCTGACTCACACACACACTCACTCACTCACACACACACACACACACACTCACACACACACACAGACACTCACTCTCTGACTCACACACACACACACACACACACTCACTCACTCACACACACACTCACACACACACACTCACTCACTCACACACACACACACACACTCACTCACTCTCTGACTCACACACACACACACACACACAGACACTCACTCTCTGACTCACACACACACACAGACACTCACTCTCTGACTCACACACACACACACACACACACACACACACTCACTCTCTGACTCACACACACTCACTCACACACACACACACACACACTCACACTGACACACTCACTCACACACACACACACACACACTGACACACTCACTCACACACACACACACACACTGACACACTGACACACTCACTCACACACACACACACACACACACTCACTCTCTGACTCACACACACACACTCACTCACACACTCACTCACTCACACACACACACACTCACACACACACACACTCACTCACACTCACACTGACACACACTCACTCACACACACACTGACACACACTCACTCACACACACACTGACACACACTCACTCACACACACACACACACACACTCACACACACACACACACACACTCACTCTCTGACTCACACACACACACACGCACTCACACTCACTGACACACACTCACTCACACACACACACACACACTCACACACACACACTCACTCACACACACACACACACACACACACACACACACACTCACTCTCTGACTCACACACACACTCACTCACACACACACACTCACTCACACTCACACTGACACACACTCACTCACACACACACACACACACACACTCACTCTCTGACTCACACACACACACTCACTCACACTCACACTGACACACACTCACTCACACACACACACACACACACACTCACTCTCTGACTCACACACACACACTCACTCACACTCACACTGACACACACTCACTCACACACACACACACACACACACTCACTCTCTGACTCACACACACACACTCACTCACACTCACACTGACACATTGACACACTCACTCTCGCTCTCTCTCACACACACTCACACACAAGCTGATGAGACTGAGATGCTGCACATTTCAAATATTATTATATCATGAACGAGAACAAGTAAAACTTTAAATACAGTGAGGGAAAATGAATGAGCAAAATTCAGACACTGATTTAAAGGGACAGTTCACCCAAAAATGAATGAATCAGTCTTTATTGTCATTATATGGACTCGGAGGTACAGAACAGCGAAATAGTGTTAGCAGCTCTTTAAGACATCAAATAACAAATAAGGACAATAAATAGTAAATAGATCTATTCACTATTTATTGTCCTTATTTGTTATTTCAGCACTCGACTGACGTTATGAAGTGAGTGTGGAGTAAAAACATGTTATTAAATGTGGTATATTCACGTGCTTTCAGATGGAGCAGCATTTACTCCACAGAGCTGTAGTTCACTGAGAAGCCTGCGATTATGAACGTGGTTTTGCGTAGCGTCTCAGTGAACTCTGTGTAGTAAATGCTGCTCCGTCTGAAAGCACGAGATGGAGATTTACTACTAATCACAGAACTGGCTTTACTGACGAGATGCGCATGACAATTGCATTCGATTAATCCTGCAGCACTAATAAGAATTATACCCCTAAACAACAGAAGACATCAACAGTAACAATAACAATAGTGCAGCATCAGTATACTGTAAAGTAAGAAGTGAGACTCTGCATAAGCAGTACTGGTAATATTGCACATAAAAAGTACTGTAAAAAAAACAAAAACAAAAAAAAAAAAAACTGTAAACAATGCATACGTAGCAATATAAGTGTTAACGAATGAAAATCCTGTCATCACTTACTCTCCCTCAAGTCCAAACCTGTGTGAGTTTCTTTCTTCTGTTGATCACAGAAGAAGATATTTCAAAGAATGTTGGTAACCAAACAGCTGACGGTAGCCACTGACATAAAAAACATACTGTGGAAGTCAATGGCTACCGTCAGCTGTTTGGTTACCAAGCTGAAGCTTTTATATATAAATATAAATATATATATATATATATATATATATATATATACACCGCCGCTCAAAAGGTTGGGATCATTAAGATTTTTAATGTTTTTTAAGCGAGTCAAGGCTGTATTTATTCAATCAAAAATACAGAAAAAAAAAACAGTAATAGTGAAATCTTATTGCAATTTCTAATATTGGTTTCCTATTTTAATATACTTTAAACTGTAATTTATTTCTGTGATCTGCAGCTGTATTTTCAGCATCATTACTCCAGTCTTCAGTGTCACATGATCTTCAGAAATCATAATAATATGCTGATTTATTATGAGTTGTGCTGCTTTATATTGATTTTTGGAACATGATACATTTTTCTTTGATTCTTTGATGAATACAAAGTTAAAAAGAGCAGCATTTGTTCAAAATAGAAATATTTTCTAACAATATGAGTCTTCACTATGACTTTTTATTCATTTAACACATCCCTCCTGAATAAAAGTATTAATTTCTTAAAAAAAAAAAGAAAAAGAAAAAATTACTGACCCCAAACTTTTGAATAGCATTGTATATTGTAAAACAAAATGTATTTTTTAAATAAATGCTGTTCTTTTTAACTTTGTATTCAAAGAATCAAAGAAAAAAGCATCACAAGTTCTTAATGAGCAGAAGACTCCCTTAAAAAAACATATACACATACACTTTCTAATATTTATATATATATATATATATATATATATATATATATACATATATATATATATATATACACACATATACACACACACACATTTTTAAACATTATTTTATATTCTTTTTTATAATATTTTAATGAACTTTTTTTTTTATGGTTTTTTGTTTTAATTTTATGCTTTTAGTTAACAATAAATCACTGATGCGCTAAAGTGGTGAAACACTTCTAGGGTGGTTTTTAGAGACTCTGCTATAAAGAGCAGCTCCTGCGGCTCTGCTAAACATCTCCTGCTGTTTCAAAGTAAGTCATATTTGACTGAACGATGGCAGCAGCTTTATTTCTGGGTGAACTCTCTTTAGGTCGATTCAGGCCTGTGTTTGAGTCAAACCGCATCTGCTCTCCTCCAGATCTCCGGCTCCATTCATCTGCGCTCGGCCCGCCCCAGACTCACGTCACACGCTGACTAACCGAGAGTTTCACTCCTAAACCGTGTTCCTGTTTGAACCCCGAGTCGAAGCACTTCAGAGCAGCGCTGACGTCTAACAGCTTCCTCCTGGACTCTGCAGTCGCTAAACTACGTGCTGAGAGCGCTAAACTTCGTACCGAGAGCGCTTCAAATCAGTCAAGACACCTGCTGATATATACAGCGCTTCATACAGTACAGAGCGTTTCAAAGCAGCTTCACGGTGTCAGACAGGAACAGTGTCTCGATCATGCAGTCGCCATCAGATGCTGCCTAAGAAGGGAGCTGTCTATGTAGGGATGGACAATTCGGCTAAAATAAAACTGACAAATAATGCAGCTCAGACTGCAATATTATAATAATCACCGAACATCTAAAAAAGCTAAAACCATTAAAATCATTTCATAAAGCACGTTTTGCCAAACACAACACACAACTCTCTATGTAGCACACACAAATCTAACAGGAATTAATATTGTGGCTAAGGTGTTAGCTTTTGAGATGTGTTGAACGCAGTGCTTCATTTTGCAAGAGGTGTGAGGCATTTTGCATTTTGTGTGCAATTCTTGGATTTGTGCGTAAAGCTTTGAAAAAAAAGAGGCAACGTTTTGGAAAAAAACCCTGTAGTATCACTGATGTACCATTACAGCTTTTTCTTGCAGTTTAACTGGAAATAAAAATGCAATTAACTTAAAAATGATTAATTATTAACTACATAGATATTTAAAACAAAATTAATAAAAATGAAGAAAAAAAAACAACTTAAACGTAAAAACAATTCACATTAAAAAGGAAAATGTAAAGCTAATATTAAGGCATATTTAGTAAAGAATCTTAAAATTGATGAATTGACAAACAATTATAAAGCATGCAAAACAAGTGTAGAAATACATTTCAGTAAAACACATGGCAGATGTGGTGTTAATCTGCTGCTATCATGTATTACAGTGAACGGAAAATCGAACAATCAAAACTGACTGACACATGAGTCACCTCAGAACCTCCTCCAGATTTAACAGCTTTACTCTGAACTGATCTGAAATCAGCTCGCAGAGCGACAGATGACATGAGATCTGACTTCATTACCAAACACACTACAACATACATCATCTCCAAACACTCAGCCGTGTGACTATACATCACTGCACAATCTAACTCTACTATCAGTCAATATATCAAGTCGGATATATACAACTGTACCTGTGTCTAAATACAGCTGCAAACCTCAACTGTGTGATCGTTTATATCATAACATAATGTAACTATATTACCGTCCAGCTCTAATCTGCTTCAAGGTATGAAGGTACAGATATTATAAACATTAGCATCAGGATTTTCTGTAAAGCTGCTTTCGTATATTGTGAAAAGCAGTATACAGCTGAAATTGGCTTGGCTAGATTCCTCAGCAGTCCCTGTAAAGTGATCTTCTGTCCTCGCGCTCACCTGGAAAACACCAGACGCTCAGACTTTGGACCGCAGACAGAAATGAGCCACGTTTGGGTGCAAAATCTTCAAATTGTGATAATAGGACACAAAATCCTCTCGCAGGACAAACATCACAATCAAGCCAAGCTTCTAGCATCAAGAAAACGATCGGCCTTCACTGACAGCGAAGTGAAATTCACAAACAATCATAATTGATAATTGAACATTTTAAGGGTTTGGACACATTGTTTATTCAGAAAATCTTTCTAGCATGTGCTATAACCTGAATAATGTTTTAACCAGAATCTCACAATTATCACTGAACCATAACATCAAATCTCACTAATTAAACTTCACATCCAACTACTGATGAAAGAAGGAAAGTCTTCACACTCAACTACTGATCAAACGCAGAAGAAACAGGACATTTCACGCTAAACTACCGATCGACCGCAGAAGAAACAGGACATTTCACGCTAAACTACCGATCAACCGCAGAAGAAACAGGACATTTCACGCTAAACTGCCGATCAACCGCAGAAGAAACAGGACATTTCACGCTAAACTACCGATCAACCGCAGAAGAAACAGCACGTTTCACGCTAAACTGCCGATCAACCGCAGAAGAAACAGCACGTTTCACGCTAAACTGCCGATCAACCGCAGAAGAAACAGGACATTTCACGCTAAACTACCGATCAACCGCAGAAGAAACAGGACATTTCACGCTAAACTGCCGATCAACCGCAGAAGAAACAGGACATTTCACGCTAAACTACCGATCAACCGCAGAAGAAACAGGACATTTCACGCT
>JAFVLL020014311.1:0-12500 GCA_021397915.2 Tor tambroides | reverse complement strand
AACCGGCTAACCTTCTGTGTGTGAGTGTGTGTGTGTGTGTGTGTGTGTGTGTGTGTGTGTTGAGATTGCCAGACAGTCTGTACGTCGTACAAAGACAAAGACTTGTTCTTCTGAGGGAAAAACCCCCAGTGCAGCAGAATCCAGCCCACGACAGACAGAGACAGACGCTCTCTCACATTTCACACAGTCAGAAACCACTACAAACAACCAGATATCACCCAGAACATGCTGACAATCACCTAGCAACCACCCAAGCAACATAGCAACACCTCAGCAACCACCCAAACTACATAGCAACACCCCAGCAACCACTAAAACAACACAGCAACAACTGAAACTACATAGCAACACCCCAGCAACCACTAAAACAATATAGCAACACCCCATCAACACCCAAACTACATAGCAACACCCCAGCAACCACTAAAACACAGCAACAACCGAAACTACATGGCAACACCCTAGCAACCACTAAAACAACACAGCAACAACTGAAACTACATAGCAACACCCCAGCAACCACTAAAACAATATAGCAACACCCCATCAACACCCAAACTACATAGCAACACTGACAACCACTAGAATGACAACATCGAAACTACATGGCAACACCCTAGCAACCACTAAAACAACACAGCAACAACTGAAACTACATAGCAACACCCCAGAAACACCCAAACTACATAGCAACACCCCAGCAACCACTAAAACACAGCAACAACTGAAACTACATGGCAACACCCTAGCAACCACTAAAACAACATAGCAACACCCAAACTACACAGCAACACTCCAGCAACCATTAAAACAACATAGCAACACCCCAGCAACCACTAGAACAACATAGCAACACCCAAAGAACACAGCAACACCCCAGCAACCATTAAAACAACATAGCAACACCCCATCAACACCCAAACTACATAGCAACACCCCAGCAACCACTGAAACATAGCAACTCCCCAACAACCACTCAAACAACATAGCAACACCCCAGCAACCACCCAAACATAGCAACATCCCAGCAAACACTGAAACAACATAGCAACACCCCAATAACCACTCAAACTACATAGCAACACCCCAACAACCACCCAAACAACATAGCAACACCTCAACAACCACTCAAACTATATAGCAACACCCCAATAACTACTCAAACTACATAGCAACACCCCCACAAACCACTAAAACAACACAGCAACACCCCAGCAAACACTGAAACATAGCAACTCCCCAACAACCATTCAAACAATATAGCAACACCCCAACAACCACTCAGACTACATAGCAACACCCCATCAACACCCAAACTACATAGCAACACCCCATCAACCACTAAAACAACATAGCAACACCCCATCAACACCCAAACTACATAGCAACACTCCAGCAACCACTAAAACAACATGGCAGCACCCCATCAACACCAAAACTCACCACAGCAACATGACAACCACTAAAACGACCTTACCATCAACACCCAAACTACACAGCAACACTCCAGCAACCACTAAAACACAGCAACACCCCATCAACACCCAAACTACATAGCAACACCCCATCAACCACTAAAACAACATAGCAACACCCCATCAACACCCAAACTACATAGCAACACCCCATCAACCACTAAAACAACATAGCAACACCCCATCAACACCCAAACTACATAGCAACACTCCAGCAACCACTAAAACAACATAGTAACAGCCCAGCAACACCCAAAGAACACAGCAACACCCCAGCAACCACTCAGACTACATAGCAACACCCCATCAACCACTAAAACAACATTGGCAACACCCCGGCAACCCCTAATATTGTGGCAGTGAGTTAAAACTCATCTGAGAGAAGCCTCTAAATCTCTCTCTCTCGCAGAGAGCAGGTTCATTAGAGGGTTCTGTGAAATCTCTGAACGGATCACTAATTAACTCTGCTGTGCTGCTGTGAGCAGCTGAAGTTTAACCAGTGCCAGTGCTGCTGTGACCTCTGACCCCGTCGAGTCCTCAGGAATATCAGCGGCTCATTTAATGCCTTCAAAGCACATCACGCTGTGTCCAGAGTTATTCAACTGAAACTAACACTAAAACCAGAAAAAACTCATTACCTGAAATAAAACTCAAATAAAAGAAAAAATAATTTCTAAGTTTCTTTTCACTTAATATAATTTAAGTATGATAATTAATGAAATAACTAAAACAACTATAACAATTAATAACAACTATATAGAAATATTTAAAAAATGACAAAATACAGATATGACATTATGAGGCTTTTGACCTTGCTTAAAAATGAAACGTGCAAGGCTAAATTGTTCACAATCAATAACATGCATCTAGAAAGCAGATTCATTTACATGTCATGCTGATTTTAAGCACTAGTAATCATGGACTTGAAGTGACGATGGAGAACGCAGCAGTATTTCAGGGGCAAATCGCACAGTTCGTTTAGGAAACATAACACTCCGGTTTTCCCTTCAATCTACAGTTTCCGCCAGTATTGGAATGATTCGGGTCACAGTGTGTGTGTTTCTGGAATACTCTGCCCCTTGACATGCTCATTCCAGAGCGCCACTGTCTTTGGGAAAAAGCTGAACTCCTGGTGCATGCTGGGAAATATTTCTGAGGCTGGAAAAAGGGGAATCCCGTGCCAAGCTCGTACCTGCCTCCTCCCCAAATCTGCTGCTCAATCTCCGGATGCGGCCTTTCCAAAATAAAGAGACGGCAAGGCCATGAGCTGCTCGTCCTTATCTCTCTCTCTCTCACACACACACACACACACAAGCTAACAAGACTATGAGATGCTGCACATTTAAGCATTCAGTTGAGCTCTCAGTCAAAATATTATATCACGAAAGAGAACAAGTAAAAGCTTTAAATATAGTGCATGAAAGCGAGTGAGCAAATTCCAACACTGATTTAAAGGGACAGTTCACCCAAAAATGTAAATCCTGTCATCATTTACCCATCCTCATGTCCAAACCTGTGTGCGTTTCTTTCTTCTGTTGATCACAGAAGAAGATATTTCAAAGAATGTTGGGAACCAAACGGTTGACGGCAGCCATTGAGGTTCCATAGTATGGAAAAAAATACTATGGAGGTCAATGGCTACCTTCAGCTGTTTGGTTACTAAGTTGAAATAAGTTTGTTTTTTTTAATATTAATTTATTTTTTTTTTTTTTACATTTTTAAACATTTTATTTCATTATAAATCAATAATTGTAGCATAATTTTAATGGCAAAAATTAGAAATATAATTGTAATGATTTTTTAAAATGTTTTTTGTTTGCATTTTCTGCTTTTAGTTAACAATATGCAGTCAAACCAAAATTTATTCAGACATCCTCAACATTTCTCACATTATCAGTTTATTCACTATAGTTTAGAAAATGGTAATAAAATATGAGAAGAGCTCAGAGTTAAACTGAGTCAGAACAAATTGATCTTGATAATGTCAGATAACTTTGATAGAAAGGTATGGAACAAAACATGATCAGGTCAAAGCGTCAAATCAAAATTTCGGTCCCAAATTTTTAGAATTTTTACTGGTAGTCCACTGTATGAAGAATTTTTGGGTATAATGTGTCACAGTTTACTTTATTTTGCTCTCCTCTCTTACAGAAATCAACTATAGTGTCCTGCACACTAGTAATATCTGCTGTCTGAATCATTTTTGGTTTGACTGTATTGCCGATGCACTAAAGCGGTCAAACACTTCTATGGTCGTTTTGAAGACTCAGCTAAACATCTCCTGCTGTTTCACAGAAGAAAGTCAGTCATATTTGACTGAATGACGCCAGAACCTTTATTTCTGGGTGAACTCGGCTCTGCAGGTCTGTGTTTGAAAGTCACTCTTTCAGTCAAACCGCATCTGCTATCCTCCACATCTCAGGCTTCATTCATCTTCACCAAACTCACATCAGAAGCTGCCAAAAAAAACGATCTAAAGAGTCACAGAGTTTCACTCTAAAAGCATGTTCCTGTTTTCACCCGAGTCACACAGAAACACTTCAAACCGGCAGATTTCTGCACAGAGCAGCAGCGCGGAAGCGGAGCTGACGTCAAACAGCTTCCTCCTCGGCTCCGCAGATGATGAAGCCCTCGGGCCGCTGCGTCTGAACTGAAGGAGGCTTCTGCAGTGTCCAGTGTTCAACAGGAAAACAGAGTGTCAATAATGCAATCACCATCAGACGCTGCCTAAGAAGGGATGAACCATTTGGCTAAAATAAAACTACGAAATAATGCAATTCAGACTGCAATACCATCATAATCACTGGACGCCTAAAAAAGGTAAAATCATAAATCACATTTAAATGTGCATGTGCAAAACTGCAAAGTGTCTAAAGTAAAGAGCCTTTAAAGAGAAGCAGCACGCAGTCGACATGACAAATCACACAAATCATGATTGTGATTGCACAGGCAGACAGCAGTCAACAAGGACAAACACAAACATCTGCAACAGAACTAAAGTTTACAGATCTGACCCTAAAATAATAAAGGATACATGATGAAAAAACAGGCCATATTTCCAACACTGCATTGGATGGTTTGGACTGTTCATTCTGGGCATGAACAATTAAAATATTACTATATCAGGAAACAGAACGAGTAAAAGCTTTAGTTGTTGAATTCTGTCATTGACTCACCAAACCCACACCAGTGCTATTTCAGTATTACTGATTTACTATTGTAGCTTTTACTTGCAGTTTAGCTTGAAATAAAAAAAAAATCAATTAACTTTAATTATTAAAATTACTAAAATTATTAATTATTATCTATATAGAAAAAAAACTATTTAAAAAAAACAGGAAAATAACTAAAAATGATATCATATACAATTATAGTTACATAATATAAGATATAAAACATAATATGTATTATAATTTAGCCAATATAGTAAAGAATCTTAAAACTTATTAATTGACAAATAAGTATAAAGCATGCAAAAACAAGCAGAGAAATACATTTCAATAAAACAGATGGCAGATGTGATGGTTAATCTACTACTATCATGTATTACAGTGTATGGAGATCGAATGATAGAGACTAGTCATTAGTCATTAGTCCCTTCGGATCGCCGCTGATTTAACACAGCTTTACTGAACAAGCTTGAAATGAGATCTGACTTCATTTTCCCACCATTACCGCCTGTCTGTGTCAATGCAAACAGACTACTATCATCTCCAAACACTCAGCTGTGTGATTCTATACCTCACTGCAAAATGTATCTATATTATCATACAGCTCGATACATCAAGTCAGATATTGAAGTATATGCAACAATATACCGTATAAGTCAATACAGTTGACTCATGTAAAGCTGTGTGTACTGTACAGCACATCTCAACTGTGAGACTGTTTATATCATAACATCATGTAACTATATTACCATCCAGCTCTAATCTGCCTCGTGCAGCTATAAGGTATGAAGATACAGATATCACAAACATCATGATTTTCTGTAAAGCTGCTTTGAAAAGCACTATACTGATAAACTTGGCTTGGCTGGACTTCTCTGTGGTTCCTGTAAAGAGATCTTCTGTCCTCGCGCTCTCCTGGAAAACACCAGACGCTCAGACTTCGGACTGCAGACGGAAACGAGACACGTTCGGGTGCAAAAATCTTCAAATGTCTGAATGAATGTGATTCTAGGACACACATCACAACCAGACGACAATCAAGCCAAGCTTCTAGCATGAAGTAAATGATCTGAAATGTTGTGTGAAGCGGTAAAATTCACAAAGAATCAGATGGTGTTTGATTTGAGCGAGGATCTGAATGAGTAAATCCAGCACGCGTGAGGATCAGTACAATCACAGGTGACCGCAGAACATCTTCAGGGTTTGGATACATCGTTCATTCAAAACATCTTTCTAGCACATACTATAACCTGGTTAATTACGGTTTTAACCAGAATCATACACTTACCACTGCTGATACAAACTTCACTGAACCGTAACGTCAAATCTCACTAAATAAACTATCATTGAGGACATTTCACACTAAACTACTGATGAAAGCCCTTCTACAGACTGAACTCTTTACATTAATACTGATTACAGAAGAAACCCTTCACATTAAACTATAGATAACAGAAGAACTGTTCTCATTAAATGACTGGTTAAAGATGAAACTGTTCATTAAACTATTGAACAAAAATCTGTTTACACTAAACTACCAATTAAAGAAGAAACTTTTGATGTTAAACTATTGAATAAAGAAAAGATTCTTAACATTTCACCACTGATTAAAGAAGAAACTCTTCGACATTCAACAATGGAGCGCTTCATTAAACTACTAATTACAGAATAAACTCTTGAGATTTAACTGGTGATGAGACGTGGAGGAGCACTTTGCGTGAAAACACTGCTGAAATAATTGAAGTCTTGACGCTGAACTACTGATCGAACGCCGGCCCATGATCCTCCGTCATCGAGCGAGCGCAGGAACAGAGGGAGGCTGTCTTTAGAAAATGAGTAGGAAGCGAAAAATGAAGTTAGCTGGCGGGGGGGGGGGGGGACAGACGAAAGAAGAAAGAAAACACAGGATGCTGCGATCTGGAACGACAGAGCTCGAGAGACAAGTAAGGGCAGGTCTGGGACAAAGAGCTCGGAAAGAATTAAAAAACAACAGGCAGAGAGAGAGAGAGAGCGAGAGAGGGAGAGAGAAAGAGAGAGAGAGAGACAGAGAGACAGAGAGAGAGAGAGAGAGAGAGAGAGAGAGCGAGAGAGAGAGAGAGAGCGAGAGAGGGAGAGAGAGAGAGAGAGAGAGAGAGAGAGAGAGAGAGAGAGAGAGAGAGAGAGAGAGAGAGATAAGATCGCAGCTACAGCCAGTGAACTGAGCTGCTTTGGCTGCAGTGTGTTGCGAGCCGGCATTAAAAAGTTTGTTTTACGCAACTGAGGTGGTTTCCAGGCCGCCGGACACACTCTCTCTCCTGACACGGGAGGGAAGTGAAGGATCATGGGATATATGTGGGTGGACAATAACCAAACAGATACTGGGTAAAGGTGTAAGAGAGCGGGGAAAGAAAGAAAAATTGAGGAAGGAAGACTACAAATACTCGCTTTTAAAAAGCACTGTGCATCCCTGTATACTTAGTGCTTACGAGATAAATATTTATAGTTCTGACTCCATATTCTAATTGGAAGAGCTGCGATCAAAGTCTTTGCAAATGCTGAAAAATACACACCTGCAATTCATGTTAGAATTTAATACGCATGTTAATAAAGAGTCTACAGTTGGGACTAATGAAATATTACTGTTCATTTGGATTATTCTGATTAATACACTTAACATATCATCATCCAGCTGTTTCATAAAATGACCTTGTTTTAAGCCAGTGATTTTACCATGTTTGTGTCATCTAACATTTAAACAGATCATCCTGTTGAACAAAACTTAAATTTAAGAATAAAACACAACAAATAAACATGGTACGATATAATGAGCAATGCAAACACAAAGTCCAGCTCAGTACTACATGTCTGTGTCCTAATATGATCTTTGACCTGTGTGTGGTCTTGTTATCGAGTTTCACAATTTGGCAAAGTGTGTGTGTGTGTGTGTGTGTGTGTGTGTGTGTGTGTGTGTGTGTGTGTGTGTGTCATCTGATATCCAGGCCAACAACATTCCCTTCACAACTGTGTGCTACATGCCATGGGAATATCCTCTTCTCCGAAACAGGCAATTCTCTCAGAGTCCTGGAGCGCAACCAAATAACTCCAATAAATACTATCGAGGTCCAGATGGAATTTTAAAAAGGATATTGGTGGAATGGATTTAAGTAGAGCTAAATTTACTCTAACAGAGCTGAATGCACAATCAAGTTAGACACAATACCAAACTCACATGCAATGGATAGAGGATGTAGAGCTCTGTAAATGAAGGGCGTTACGACTCTGCGGAAACCTGCAGAGCTTTTCCCCGAGTTCTGTGGGCGAGATTCCATGTGGGCCTGATAATAATCCCAAACACAACACCGCCAGCAGCTGAACGAACCCAAGAACGGACCATACTGGATGAAAAAATGGGAACTTTGAGATGGATTCTAACAGAAATGGGATTAGAAGGTCATGGGTACGATTCCCAAGGGAATGCATGAACTGACCAATGCTTAGATTGAATGCAATGCAGGGTTCTTCAGAAATCGATCCTTTATGGTCATTAGCTGGTCTAAACATTTTGGCACTCAAAAATTAAAGTCTGGCAATAGAAACGCCAAGGTCATGGGTTTGATTCCCAGGGAATGAATGAAATGGCCAAATGTGTAGATTGAGTGCAATGTTAGGGTTAGTTGTGTGGTTAAAAAAAAAAGTGTCTGCCGAATGCATTAATATAAATACAGAAGAAATGGATCCTTTATGGTCATTAGTTGGTCTAAAGTTTTGTGGAGCTAAAAAAGTAGAGTGCCAATAGAATCACAAGGTCATGGGTTCGATTCCCAGGGAATGAATGAAATGACCAAATGTTTAAACTAAATGCAATGTAAATATAAAAGAAATGGATCATTTACTGTCATTAGCTATTCTAAACTTTTGTGGAGCTCAAAAAGTAGAGCTTGTTAATAGAAACACAAGGTTAAGGTAGGGCTGGGCGATATATCTCATGCGATAT
The DNA here is from genome assembly GCA_021397915.2 of Tor tambroides. Taxonomy (NCBI): domain Eukaryota; kingdom Metazoa; phylum Chordata; class Actinopteri; order Cypriniformes; family Cyprinidae; genus Tor; species Tor tambroides. The sequence continues at coordinate 3,882 of JAFVLL020014311.1, read as the reverse complement.
GCATGCGCATCTCGTCAGTAAAGCCGGTTCCTTGATTAGCGCTAAATCTCCATCACCTGTTTTCAAATGGAGCGGCATTTAATACATGGAGCCGTAGTTCACTGACAAGCTACGCAATATCGTGTTCATTATCGACGGCGATTCATCTGCGATAATGAAAGCGATATTGCGTAGCTTCTCGGTGGTCTACGGCTCCGTGTATTAAACGCCACTCCATTTGAAAACAGGTGATGGAGATTTACCGCTAATCAAGGAACCGGCTTTACTGACGAGATGCGCATGCATATCGCATGAGATATATCGCCCAGCCCTAGGTTAAGGGTTTGTTTCCGAGTGAAAGCATTAACTTATAATACATACAGCTTGAATTCAATGCAAGTATTTTTGGATAAAACAGAAAATGCATAAATGTAAATGTCTGCTAAAACCTGAGCAAACACATCAGCATATCTAGAACAGAAGGACATGAACTTACTGTTGTTGGACTTGAGGTCTCGATGGATGACGGGCACGATGGCCTCGTTGTGCAGGTACTGCATCCCTCGGGCGATCTGCACTGCCCAGTTGACCAGAACGTGCGGCGGGATCCGACGGCCAGCCAGAGCGCGGCTCAGAGGCCCGCCGGACGCATACTCCATGATCAGACACAGGTTTGGCTCCTGCAGGCAGACGCCTTTGAGTGCGATGATGTTGGGGTGCCTGAGCATGGCGAAGAGCCGGGCCTCATTCTGGACGTTCTGGGCCGTGACGCTAATATCCTCGTCCGGATCCTGACGGGCCGCTTTCACAGCCACCAACTCACCCTTCCAGGTCCCCCGATAGACCTTCCCGAACCCGCCGACCCCGATGACCTCCTCTAGACTCAGATCACTGAAGTCCACCGTCTCCGGCTCAAACTCGCTCGGTCCCAAACCGGAGCCCTGCAGCTTACCGTATCCACTGGGTTTGAAGGAGACATAGTTGGAGGGGAAGATTCCCACCTTGTTGTTGACCTTTCCTGCCCACCATCCTTCATCTCCAGATATCTCCGAATCCAGAGACAGGACCTCCACTAGGTCGCCTTTTCGTAGCGTCAATTCGTCCTTCCCTGAAGCCTCATAATCGAACAAAGCGGTCCAAACCGGGTTGGTGAAGTTCCCCTTCTGATCCAGGCTCTTCCAGGTGGACAGCGGCCCACGGGAGAATATGTTCTTCAGCGGCTCCATGGAGTCTACAAGGCGCTTTGATTGAAATCAGACAATGCGTGATGTCAAAGTTCACCCAGATAGCACACGTATCTCTGCGAGATGTCTGTTAAAGATCACTTGATCTGGAAATCATCTGCTGTTCACAAACATCTGACAGATGTCAGTTTTTCATACACTCATCTTAAAGACATCTAATATACGTCTATTGGACATCTGGTAGGAAAAGTCCTGTAGACGTATTGCAGATGAGCAAACACTCTAAAAAACACGTCTTGCAGATGTAAACGCAGACATCAAATAAACGTCTCTATGATGTACGTGTGCTATCAGGGCAGCGACCCCTCTCGCCCTCAGATCTCCGTACGCCCGAATCATCGGTGCCCAGATAGCACACGCACGTCTGCGAGATATCTGTTAAAGATCGCTTGATCTGGAAATCATCTACTGTGTACAAACATCTATCAGACGTCTGTTTTACATACATTCTAATTCAGAAAGACATCTAATAAACATCTATTTATGGGAAACATCCTATAGAAGTATTGCAGATGAGCAAACACTCTAAAGAATATGTCTTACAGATGTAAACGCAGACATCAAATAGACGTCTCTGCGATGTACACTTCTCCATCAGACATCGATCCCCATGTAGACACCAAATCAGTGACGGACTGTCACATAAGAAATGAAAACATCCCAAGAAGATCTCAAGTCCTTCTAAAACTCCCAAGCGACTGGTTGAGGCGACTCATCGGCCCAGGAGACTTAAAGGCTCTGTTCAGCGCTCCATTGAGGGCTCAGTATTTTTAGCTGCTGCTTCGCTGTGGTTTTGCCTGAGCAGGAAGCGCTCAGAAGAAGAATAGCAGGAAAAGCCGATTCGACTTGCGGCCAAACGCGCTCAGAAAAGCTCTCGCCTGGATCGCACTGTCAAGTTTCCCCGTCCAGACCGATCATCGCGCTCTTCTTCCAGCGGTGTCTGAAGTTCAGCTCAAGTTCTGAAACTTCTCTCTTTCTCGGATTCTGCGGCAGGAAGAGGCGCCTCCGCTGATCGCGTCTCGCTGTTTTAATGGCGTCGCGTCATTTCTGCCGCTCCGCGTCGATCGTCTTCTTTCGCGCGGCTCAGAGACGCTCGCAAAGTCGGTGTGTTGAGCCCGTTTACCGTGAGCTCTTCCCGTCTGTCCGGTAACGTTAGAGGGTGGGACAGGAAAAGAATCAGATGACTGTCGACTCTCCTCCTCCCTCTCCTGGCCGCTGAGTGTGTGTGTGTGTGTGTGTGTGTGTGATAGTGCACAAATGTCAGACTCAGCTCTTTATGTATACATGTATATCGTTTTATTTATTCCCCTGTGTGCTGGACTCTTGCAGCTGTTTTCCTTTACTAATAATAAGTAAATTTTAGTTTTGTAAATAAAGTCACACAAAACCACAATTTGTATTTGTCTACAAAAAAATCACAAAATATTAATATATCAATAATAAAAGAGGCACAAAATCACTTTCACGGACTTTTATATTAACTGTTCCCTCCTGGTGGAATGATCTGCCCAACTCAATCTGAGCAGCTGAATCCTTAGCCATCTTCAAGAAACAGCTAAAAACACATCTCTTCCATCTTTATTTAACCCTCTAACTCTAGCACTCTATTCTAATTCTATTAAAAGACAAACAAACAAACAAAAACTAACACTAGCTTCTCTATTCTTTTTGCATTCTATTTGTTTTCTTTTTATTTATTATACAATTAACAAAAGCAAAAAAGGCCTCTAACACTAGCTTGCTCTATTCTTTTTCTATTCTGTTTTTCTTTTTTATTTATTAATTTAAAAAAAAAACCTTGCTATATATATGTGTGTTAAGCTAACTAAGACTTGTTATAGCACTTCCATATCTTTGCTCTTTTGTTGGTTTTGATTGCTTCTATTGTCCTCATTTTAGTCGCTTTGGATAAAAGCGTCTGCTAAATGACTAAATGTAAATCTAATAATGGTCATTCTATATATATATGTTATGGTATTTTATTAGTAGGAGTAAGTTGTAGTATTGAGCTAGTTATGAATATATTAATTTTATGCAATTAAAAAAAAAAGAAAAAGAAAATAATAATAATAATAATAATAATTCACATAGTCAACATTTGAAGTGGATCAAAAAAGTTCATCAAAGTTGTCCTAAGACAAGAACAGGTATTGTTCAAAATTCATGCATAACTTTGATGAAAGGTTTTGATCCACTTCAAATGTTGACTACTGTAATAATAATAATAATAATAACAATAATAATCATCATCATCATCATCATCGCCAAAATACATTTGTTAAATATATTAAATACATGTAAATAAATACATCCATTGTTTTATAGGTTGTTTAGTTTCACAAATGCATTTAAATATTAGTTGAACATTTTATTTCAATCCTTAACGCAAATGAAAGAGATGAGCGCCTTTAAAACTCTCCAAATCACTATACAATGATTTTATGATTAAGTTATAATTTGCTTTTACATATGTTGATATTCATAATTTATAAGGTCTTTTATTTTTACTTTTATATATTTATTTTTTAATCTGAGCTACTTGGAATTATTGTGTTACTGATAATAAATTATGTTAAAGTTTTTTTTTTTTTTTTTTAATAAACAATTGTTTTATACAGTATAGTCAACATCTGAAGTAGATCAAAACCTTTCATCAAAG
>JAFVLL020014310.1:0-63560 GCA_021397915.2 Tor tambroides | reverse complement strand
GAAGCACATTAAGGTCCTGGAGTGGCCTAGCCAGTCTCCAGACCTTAATCTCATAGAAAATCTGTGGAGGGAGCTGAAGGTTCGAGTTGCCAAACTTCAGCCTCGAAACCTTAATGACAAAATCCCTCCTAAGATGTGAGCAAACCTGGTGGCTAACTACAAGAAACGTCTGACCTCTGTGATTGCCAACAAGGGTTTTGCCATCAAGTACTAAGTCATGTTTTGAGAAGGGGTCAAATACTTATTTGACTCATTAAATGCAAATCAATTTATAACTTTTTTTTAAATGAGTTTTTCTGGATTTTTTTGTTGTTATTCTGTCTCTCACTGTTCAAATAAACCTACCATTAAAATTATAGACTGATCACTTCTTTGTCAGTGGGCAAACGTACAAAATCAGCAGGGGATCAAATAATTTTTTCTCCCACTGTATGTGTCTGTATCACTGCAACATTTTTCAGTGGAAAATCACAAAGTATAACAATAATAGTTTAATAAAACATTATATACTCCATTCAAAGGTTTGGGGTTGATCAGATTTTTGAAAAGAAGTCACTTATACTCATGAAGGCTACATTTATTTGATCAAAAACATAGTAAAAAACAGTAATCCTGTGAAATATGATTACATTCAAAAACAACTTATTTGAATATATTTTAAAACATCATTTTTTTCTGTGATGCTAAAGCTGAATTTTCAGCATCATTACTCCAGTCTTCAGTGTCACGTGATCCTTCAGAAATCATTATAATATGCTGATTTTCTGCTAAAGAAAGATTTCTTATTATTAATGTTAAAAAAAACAGCCGTTTCAGGATTCTATGATTAATAGAAATTTCAAAAGATTCAAAAGCATTTATTTAAAACAGAAATATTTTGTAACACTATACATAAATATAAATATATATGTCTGTATCTACCTGTCTTTGGTCAAGGGATTCTCCCAACTTCCTGTTTTTGATCTGCAGAGCTTTAATATCTTGCTCTTCCTGCAAGAACGAAAGACAGTGTCAATACAGTGGAAATCAAATGATAAGGGACCAGTTTCAGAAATCAGTTTTAAGATCCACAATTCATAAATGAGAAGATTTAGAAATAATTTTTCCATAACAATGCCACACATTCATATAACAGAGAAATTCAAATGACAGGCTCAGGACAAAAAACATTGGGGCAACAGAAAAAACAGAATGCACAAATCAATCATAAAGATCCCAGAAAGCATCTCACCTCTTTGGACCCTCCTCCCAGTTTGATGACCGTTTCTACAGCAGTGCTTCCTCCAGATCCAGTGCTCATACCCTCTCCATCCTCACCACCCTTCTTCTTCTCTGGAGGAGCGCCGAGGGTGGCAGAGCTGCTGGGGTCACTGGGGCGCTTCTGACCTGACATCACGTACCAGCAACAGGACCTCACTGTGGAAGAGACACCATCACAGTCAATACACAATCATAAATCATCACAAAAGTACTGAACGATTACAAAGCGTCGAGCATCTGTACTGTTACTGAATTGTGTTAAAATAAACCGCCTTTACGCAGTCGATGCAGAGCAGAGAAACTCCCTGACAATTAAGACAATCAGGAAATCAGGGAAAATTCCTTGGAGAAAGGTTCACATCCTTAAGTTATGCTTTAAAACAGGTCTAAGGCTATGTTCACACTTGGCGTCTTTTTGAAGCTGCCAGCATCTGTTTTACATTATAATCCTATGGAGTAAACCGTGTTTTCAAAAAGAGTCCTGAGCTCTTTTTAAAACGCCAACGCCGGCGTCTTTTTCTGCAGCTCAGAGGGTCTTTTCAAATTGAAAAAAGCTCAACTTTTCTGAAAAAAAACGCCCTACGTCAAGCGCCTTTTTGACAGCTGACCAATGACAAGCGAGTGGCGAGTCGCTTCCATAACAACAAAAACAACAACAAGAAAAAAGGAGAAGATAGATAAGGCAGAGAGCAGCTCCTTGGCTGCTGATGTGAACTCGGGCAGCAGCTGCTGAGACATGCCTCTGCCGGGAAGTTTGCATTTACATTTAGCAGATGCTTTTACGCAGTACACGTAGCAAGCTTTTTTTTGTGTGTGTGAATTATATAATAAATAAAAAGAAAACAAATAGAATAGAAAAAAACAACACAGAAAAGGCCTTTTTTTAAAGAAAACAAGCCGTTAGAAAACAAATAGTTTTTTGTTAATTATATAATAAATAAAAAGAAAACAGGCAGAATAGAAAAAGAATAGATAAAGCTATTAGAGGCCTTTTTTAAAAAGAAAAGAAGCAGTTAGAAAACAAAATAGAGTGCTAGTCTTAAAGGGTAAAGCGTTTTTGTAAATAAAAACGAAAACGAATAGATAAAATAGAATTAGAATAGAGAGTGCTAGAGTTAGAGGGTCAAATAAAGATGGAAGAGATGTGTTTTTTAAACATTTCTTGAAGATACAATACGCTGGCTAATAAAATAATAATAATTGTTATTATTGTTGTTTTTTTTATTATTCATGTTGCATAACAAATACAATGGTTGTTTACCATTATTACTGTAATCATATAACAACAGTAACAATATTTTAAACCCTTACGTTATACTAATATTTAAATTTAAATATGCTTGATAGAGGGATATACACATTTCAGATTTTAGTTCTTTAATGCTAGTTTAGTTTCGTTGTTTTCTGTATTTATTATTAATTATTAATTATAATAGTAATATAACAACACTTTCATTAGTAGTAGTATTAAAATAGAACTAAACATTACACGAAACCTAAACCAATTAGTACAAAAGTATTAGTAGCACGGTAATATGATCATATCATATATCATAGTACCTTAATAAATACCATGGTACTGAATGGTATACATATTATTTCTGAGAACAGAATGGTATTTTATTGTTAAGGGACATATTAACACACAGAGACGTAGCCGTCATTAATACATTATACAGCTACGCAAATGTAAGAAAATATATTATTTATAGTTAAACCGTGTAATCCCGAGCACGACACCGATCTACAAAAACACTGAGATCTGACGCCTCTCCGCGCTCAAAACTCGCTGTGCGTTATTTAATAACGCTCTAACAAAGTAGACTTTGCACTTGTGTTAATTTCTTACCTAATTTTGATTTCTATAGATAGTTTTGAGGATGTAGCTGTTGCGCTTCATCCAGCGGCCGAGCCTCCACCGGAAACACAGCGCTGTTTCTTCTTCTGCTGCGGATGCTGCCCCCGGAATTGCAGCGCCGCCCCACGGCGGAGGGACTGATTACAGCGCTACAACTCGGAAAAACTAAGCAAATTAGGCTACATCACAACTTAACCCTGTATACGGTCTTTTTTATTGCGTTAATTTAGAGAAGACGTGGCTTTGACTAATTTAGCATGAGATATTCAAGCAAATCAATTATTTTTGTAGCCTAAATAAATGCTGTATTTTGTGTATTATATTCATCAACTTTCTACCCTTCAAATAATCTGAATCTAAGTTTCCACAAAGAAAATATTAAGCATTAAATATGTTCAACATCAAAACAACATATTAGAATGATTTCTGAAGGATCATGTGACACTGAAAACTGGAGTAATGATACTGAAAATGTAGGCCTATACGTGTATATTATGGAATAGATAAACGTAAGTTAAAAATGTAACACTAGTTAAAGCATACAATTTCTTAAAAATTATAAATAAATAGACAATTGTATTTGTTACTGTAAATAACTGAAAGAAGTAGTGCTGCTTCCAGATTAACTGTTGCTGTGTTTACTACAGCAGCCTTTTCTTTATGTGTTCATTTGTGTGTGCTGGTTTGACCTACATTATGAAACCCAAAATCTGACTTCACCTACATTGAGACTGTCCCTGTAATTCAAACGGCTACATGAAATTCGAAACATTTACTGAAAATGTAAACTAGCAGAAAGGTTTCTATGAGGACTGGAGGATAGACAATATTATTAGCTCAGTATAAAAACCATAAAGTTAATGGAAACTCCTGGTAATTTGCAGATACCATCATTTGTGTGTGTGTGTGTGTGTGTGTGTGTGTGTGTGTGTATTTTGACTCAAAGACTTACTTCATTGCAGTTATTACTGTGTCACACTCTGTACACAAACTACTATTTGGACTCTGTCCTTGAGCATGCATTTGGTACTCTTGCCTTTGTATACAAAGTTCATGTTGTGAAATCCCCTGATTTTTGTTCTCTTGGTTCAAAGTGTCTGTGCATCAGTGCACGTCTTTGTCTTCATCATGCAGCAAGTTTATCAATGGCTCGAATGCTCAAACCCATCAGACCACGTCATGTACATGTTTATGTAGAGTACACTTATAATCTTTAAAGTAATTGATGAGCGGTTATTTTGTGTCATTACACAGCCTGTTACTCCTCATTTTTCCCCAATTCATGCCGCCTTCTTTCCCCCTCAGTTACGTTGTCTATATATCTCTTTTATACCACTCATCTACCTTTCTTCTAGTTCTGTATAATATTAGAGAAACTTGGATGTTTTGATGAAATGGATGTTTAAGCACTTGTGTTCTTAAATGGCTTTTTAAAACCTGTTTTCCTAACAAGAATTTGTATTCTCAAACCAATGTTAAAGCTTGTACAACATGGTATGAAAGTATTTCAATAAAATTTTTATATTTTTGAGCAGACCAGTTACAAGTCTATTTATTATGAGCTGATTTGGGTTTTCTTGAAATGATAATGTAACATAGTAAGTTGTTTTAACTCAGAGCATCAAGTTGAAACAACAAATGACCGTTAGTTTAATAAATTGTAAAACTTAACTTCTTGAGTTGAAACAAAGAGTATCCTTAAGTTGAGTTAACTCACGTTTTCAAGGCAGCAGGTGAACTTTCGTTTCTAAGTTTAACCAACGTGAAATGTTTTACAGTGTAGGTGAAATGCTGAGAAACACCTGAGCTTCAGACAGCTGTGCTCAAATTATTCAATTTTGTACTCAGGCTGTTTTCCTGACATCTGGAGCCAAGAACTTATTACCCCAATTCACAAGAGTGGAGATAAACTGGACCCTAATAATTTTGGAGGCATTTGTGTGAGCAGTAATCCGGGGAAGCTATTTAGCAGTAGAACTGTAAACTTCCTTAACGAATACAATGTCCTGAGCCAGACTGTCAGATTGGCTTCCTTCCAAATCACAGAACTTCAGACCACATTTACACCCTACACACCCCCATCAATAAACACATAAAACAGACCAAAAATAGAAAAATAATTGCATGCGTTGCTGATTTCAAAAAAGCATTTGATTCTATTTGGCACAACGGATTATATTACAAACTTTTACAAAGTGGTTTAGGTGGTAAAGTTTGACATCATAAAAACTTTGTTTTCAAGCAACAAATGTGCAATACGAACTGGCAATAAACACACTGAATTCTTCACCTAGAAGAGAGGAGTGCAGCAGGGCTGTAGCCCGATTCCAATGCTGTTCAACATTTGCATTAATGAATTAGAGGTGCAGGTGGAACAGTCTACAGCCCTGGGCTGCATTTCCCAAAAGCATTGTAAGCCTAAGTTGATCGTAGAACCATTGTCACCAATGGCTTACGATGCTTTTGAGAAACAGCACTGGACTCACTCTACAAGACCAAAACATCAACCTTTTGCTGTACACAGATGATCTGGTGCTTCTGTCATCCACCCCACAGGGACTGCAGCAGCACCTAGACCTGCTGGGCTAGAACTGAGCCTTGGCAGTAAACGTCAAAAAGACATTAACAGATACCAGTTCAGTCTAGGCAGCACCACCCTAGAACACATGATGCAGTATACTTACCTCGGCCTGATCATCACTGCATCAGGGAGTTTCAGTATGGCAGTGAATGCTCTCCAAGATAAAGCTCGAAAAGCTGTATATGCCATTAAGACAAAAATTCCAAAATACTGAACCGATTCCAATTCGGTGTAAAATCTTCGATAGTGTAATTCAGCCCATAGCACTGTATAGAAGAGCTAAACTCATTCTAAAATTACAAAGGAGATCACCCAGTGACGCATGTAGGGCAGAATTAGGCCAATTCCCATTATTAATATGCAAAAAAGATCACTAAAATCCTGGATACATCTAAAGTAGAGTCCAACAGAATCACTACTTTTTAAAGCACTACAAACCCTAGAATTGAACCCTTAAAAAAACTCCCTTACTGACCTGACTAACTCTACTAACACTAACCAGTCTCAGACCAGCACTGCTTCTCACTCAAGCATCAAAATAAATCAAACAATCTAAAAATACATATCCGGAACACTGGGATCAAGAAACTAAACCCCAAGGTATATTACAATTCTATCAAACTATGAAATCAAATTCATACCAGATATTCATGAACTGGAAGAATATCTCCAGAGTGTCAGAGACAGATCCTGACCAAGTACAGGCCATTGAGACCGGCAGACACCAAAAGAGCTGCTTATCCAGAGAGCAAAGAGTGTGTGCTCACTGTGAGACAGGAGAGATTGAGACAGAAACATGCTTCCTACTTCACTGCCACAAATTTAAATCAGAGACCTGAAAAAATTCACAAGCATCATAAAGAACTTTACAGCCATGACTGAAGAGGAACAAATAAAGATAATATTAGGAGAGGGACAGACAGCAGCACTGGCTGCGAGATATCTGTGGATATGCCAGAGCCTGAGAGACAGCAGGTGAATGTGTGTAATATGTGTATTGCGTCTGACCTCAGTGTGTTTCCCTACTGTACACCACAGTGACCCTCACTATGTGTGTGCTTATATGTGCTAAACACTGTGGTATCAAATGTTCACATTCTAATTTGTTACACTGTTTATTTAAGTGTAAATTATGTTGTAACGTTTTCTTGAAATAGTTTGATCTTTTCATGGTTATTTATAATTATGTTTTTATGCACATATATTCCCAGCTTTGGCAATATTGTATTGTTTACAGTCATGCCAATAAAGCAATTTTGGATTTTAATTTTAATTTATAGACAGAACAACTGAATGGCAGAGTGATAGCTAGACAGACAAACAAACAAATTAATGGGGAAGTCGCGGCCTAATGGTTAGAGAAAGGTCGTGGGTTCGAGTCTCAGGTCTGACAGGGATTGTAGGTGGGGGGAGTGAATGTACAGCGCTCTCTCCATCCTCAATACCACGACTGAGGTGCCCTTGAGCAAGGCAGCGAACCCCCAACTGCTCCCCGGGCGCTGCAACATGGCTGCCCACTGCTCTGGGTGTGTGTTCACTTAGGATGGGTTAAATGCAGAGAAAAAAAAATTATAAATTAAATTTTTTTAGGGGCAGTCATGGCCTAATGGATAGAGAGTCGGGCTTGTAACCCAAAGGTTGCGGGTTCGAGTCTCAGGTCCGGCAGGGATTGTAGGTGGGGTGAGTGAATATCCAGTGCTCTCTCTACCCTCAATACCACGACTGAGGTGAGACCCTCGAGCAAGGCACCGAACCCCCAACTGCTCCCCAGGAGCCGCAGCATTGGCTGCCCACTGCTCCGGGGGTGTGTGTGCGCGTGTGTGTTCACTACTCACTGCTGTGTGTGTGCACTTGGATGGGTGAAATGCAGAGCACAAATTCCGAGTATGGGTCACCATACTTGGCCACTAGTCACCTCCTTTCCTTTCCTTTCCTTTTTCATTTCCTTCCTTCCTTCCAAACAAACAAACAAACAAACAGACAGACAGACAGATATATAGATGCTATTGATACTTGGTGCAATGGAGTTTGGTGCTCTTGAGGCAACTTGAGTTCAAATCTGGCTTGTGATCATTTCCGATCCCATTTTCTCCGCTTCAACCTCATCCTGTACTGTCTGTACTATTACTATCAAGAAAAGCTACAAATAAGCCAAAACAAAGGAGAGAAAATGGATACAGGAAGCAAGAGATGGTTATATTTGTTCTTCTTGGTCATTAACAGCACGCTGTGTGGCTTAACCACAGCTCTAGACCAGTAATCTGTCAGCCGCTGATGTACTGCTGTCACATTCATATGCACACACCTCACTGGACCCTTCCAGAAACAGCAGGCATTCAGCAATGACTGCGACGGCAACATTAATCCGGTCAACACCGGTCAAAGCCGTCAACACTCAGGAACAGGTATAAGATCACATGGGTTTTGAGCGCCGCTGCTCTTGTCACTTAGCCTGCAGATAGAGATGACAGACTCACTCGTTTGCTCTTCTTGGAGTATGTGTTCTTCAGCAGACGATCTTTCACCCGCTCCTGGTCTCGTCCCATGCTGGTGGCCAGATTGCTGAAGCCATTCTCGTCTATGTCAGGGGTCACGTTCTCTTCAGCCTCCTTCTGTCGTTTAAATACAATCTCCTCCCATTTCTTCTTCTCCATTTTAACCGAAACATTCTTGTTCTGACAGAGGGGAAAAAGAACAGGACAGAATGAGAGATGTTATCCACTTACCCTGCAGGTGAGAGGTTCATGATATCAGTTCAGTTATTGCAAAACACATGTATACGCACAACAAATTCAAAAAGCTTTTAAAGACGGAAAAAGGAAGAGAGGAGAAAAAGGACAGGAGTGGGAGAAAAAGCACAAAGGAGCAGAAAGGAGTGTAAAGGAGCAGAAAGGTAAGAAAGGGGATGGAAAATAGCAGAAAGGAGTAGAAAGAGTAATGAAGCAGAGCTGAGAGGAAAGGAAAGGAAAGGAAAGGAAAGGAAAGGAAAAGAGAAAAAGAAAAGGAAATGAAGAGAAAAAGGGAGAAAAGGAGAGAAAGGAAAGGAGTGGAAGAGCAAAAAGAAAAAGAAAAACAGTTCCCATAGCCATGCATCTGTTTCATGTTTCTCCATGATAATCATAGGGTGACTTTTCCAGTACGTCTGATATCATTCTCTGTTTCTACTCAATTATTTTGTGATTAAAACAAAACTCTACAAGAAAAACAAACGGCAAAATACTGTACAGCTCTGTAAACATGACCTTGCCTGTTTAAATGAACTACAGCTATTTACAGTTGGACAAACACATGGGTTCAGCTCACAAAGGCCTATTTACAGCAAGTCAAAAAGCACTGCAACATATCAAAACAAATCAAAGCATTTGAAGATGAAATGATACATAACAGAAGTAAGACTGTATATGTACTCCACACACTCTCAGTTTAAAAATCTGAATCAAACAGTATGAATTTTCACTAAAAACAATAGTTTTAGTGTTTTATACTTCCATATCGTTTTGTTACACTGGATTTTTTCGGACATATATTCACACTGAAACATCAGCAATTGAAACTATGTTAATTCATTAAATATATCCAAAAGTAAACAAATAGAATGGATGCTTTCGGTTTTTAGATAACGAGAACATGCATTTCTGTCCTTATCTCTGCCTCTGTAGGGTAATATTCACCAGGACATGCAATTCAATCAGGCTTTTTTTTTTTTTTTTTTTTTTTTAACAGTCTCCTTCACTGATGACCCATCAGACTCAGGACATCCAGAGGACATAAAGCCTGAAACAGGAAATCTTAGAGCTGGGTGGTATGGTACTATACACAATACACCATGTAACAATAAAAATGTGTTTACATTAAAGGAAAATTTTTATAGGTTTCAGTGGACAGGGCTACTGTGTTATTTACCCATGAGAAGTAATTCCAATGCACACTGTTGAACTTACTATTTACTTATGAATAATCTTATATTTTGGTGCATTAAAATAAAACACAATTTATTAAAAAATAAAATAATTTTTTAAAAAGTATTTAATTTACTGGAATATGTAATGATAATAATAATAATAATAATAATAAGGCAAAGTATAAAACCATTTTCCCATTGACATACCAAGAAAAATGACTACAAGTTTGTTTGTATCATTTTGGTTATCACACTTGCACTCAGTGCTAATGTCAGTTTTCTGGCAAAATACAGCAGAGCGAACTATTTTTTTCTCTTAAAACCATGAGTAACAGATTTTCAAAGGTCATCACAGTTTAAATAAAGCAAATAATAAGCTTCAGTTGAGAAACCCACCATGTGTTTACACATCTATCTTTCACAAACAAAGAAAGGCAAGGGTGAACATTCAACACAACAAAACCAAAGAAAGCATTTGGAAAGATTTTGGTATTTCGAATCACTGGTGAATGCTGGGTCATGTGGAGTAAATCAGAACGGCTCAGTCTGAATGACCACAAGGCCTCTGAGAGCAAACACAAAAAACCACTGAGATTTGGTGGGAAAGAGATAGAGTTTATTCCCTTCTACCATACTCATTTAATCCACCTGCATCTGGTCAAGAAGCATGTCCTAAAATCTGGCAAACAGCTGACGCACACTATCCAATGTTTCTCTTTATCCACTACTGAATCCGACATAACATAAAAAACAACAAACTCATCCATGTTGAATGAGCATGTGAGCATGATGTGTTACAAAGTTACAAGGACTTGAAATCTTGAATTAGACTATAATGGAAATGAGTATGAAATCACACTGAGAACATATTTTTAAAAAGTGAGCTATAAGCTCAAAGAATAATGAAGAAGTCTATCCAAAAGTGCATATATAATATATCAATAGTTCAGAGGAGTTAACCTGATTTGCCTTTTAGGAGCCACAGCAGGAGACGCGAAAGAGATTAAATATTGATCAAATGACACACTGGCTTCCTCTGAGTAAAAGAGAAGACAACGATGGACAGAATGTGCGTTCAGGTCTTTCAATAGCAGTTTTAGCTGTTTTGAGAATGTGGTTGTGGTGGCTTAAAGGGAGAGCTGAACCAAAAAAAAAAAAAAAAAAAAAATCATCATTTATGGACTATATTATAAGACAAGAATTTGGTGGTTATATAATTAAAATCTTAAATATACATATGCTCACCAAGGCTGCATTTTTTTTTTCAAATTAAACATGCATTAATATATCTATCTATCTACATATATATATTCTACATATATATATATATATATATATATATATATATATATATATATATATATATATATAATCATGTCGCATGATCCTTCATAAATCATTCTAATATGATGATTTGCTGCTCAAGAAGCATTTCTTCTTATTATCAATGCTGAAAACAGTTGTGCTGTTTAATATTTTTATTTAATAAACCATGATACATTTTTATTTCAGAATTTTCTGATGAAGTTCAAAAGAACAGCAGTACAGCATTTATTTGAAATATTTATTTATTTGTAACAGTGTAAAAATGTGTGTGTGTGTGTGTGTGTGTGTGTGTGTGTGTGTATATATATATATATATATATATATATATATATATGTAATTACTACTGGTTGTTTCTGAAATGTACATTCTGTCATCATTCTCTCTCTCTGTAGTAGTGAACAAGTAGTAATTACATGACATTAATTGCTGTGCTTTGACAAGAAAACAGTTGCTAAACATGATGTAAGTGGCAGTTAAGATGTGCCTCATTTAACAAACACCTTGAGAAAAGCAGCATCACAGTTCTTACAATAAAAATGAAGAATATTTGAGATCTCATTTGTACTGCATCTGAGGCTTTCTCTATGCTGTTATGAACTTTACATCATCGTAACTGCACAAATTGAAGTCAGAGCATAAAAACCAACGTTCAGAAATGTTCTGCTTGAAGGAAAACTGTTCAAAGTATTTTTTGATACAAGCAATAAATCACATGACTGGTACTTTACAGTGCCTCAACTCCACAATTTATCGGCTCCGCTGCCACACACGTCCTCAAAAAGCTGTCAAAACAACTACAAGAGCCCTCCATCACATCACTAATGTCTTCTCAAAGAGTTCAGTGAAGTCAGAGCTGATATTTTGGTTAATGTGGCATAAAGACATCACAGCTGAATGTCTGTCGTGTCACAAGACAGCTTTGATTCTGTAAGTCAACATGGCTTCATCAGTGGAACACCTACATAAGCATCTGACACTTCCTGTGCTCGGCGTAAGGGAGAAACAGCATGTCAACTGCAATTCGCGTTTCAGCATTTCCACCAGCTTTCCTACATGCAGCCGTCAGCTACTGATCTTTGCCTCCTCAGCTATCCAGAGGAGAAAGATATCGAGAGAGAAATGAATAGTGAATGGATGTTGGAAAAAGACACACTGACTGTTATTTAAAATGGAGTGCAAGAATCTCTCCAAGTCCTACACCTCCAGAATTCCTCCGGCTGTTCTGTGCGGCAAACTTTGTATATGATTTCCTAAAGAAATTCTGCAATGTCAGGTTTTACAACCAGGAAATATCTCATGGAAATATGGTTCTATTCAAGATCGTATCATTTTAAAGGGGACATGTGAAATTTGCCTTCTCAAATACTGATTTAATGTGCAGTGAAAACAGCTGCTCATAGCTGGAGTTACAGAGTTGAACAAATCTAAACTTTAGCATGCAACATGAAAGATACCTCAAACTGAGTGGTCAGATGAGGAGAGCTGCACTAATAAAAGCCGATCAACAGACCTTAAAGGAGGGAAACAAGCCATATCTAGCAATCCTAATATCAAGATGAGCTTGGGTCGATATGCAACCACTTAAAACACCACAGAAACCACGTAGCAACACATAAAATAAATAAATAAAATAAAATAAAAATCCAGTTCTTTCTACATTTAAGTTTGGTACTGTTAGTGATGCAGAAATTACATACAGAGTTGTAAAATGTAATTATTTTATTACCATTGAATAATGGATTCTTAGTGGTCTATGTAATTATATAATATGTTTATTTATAAATTAAATTGTGCTTAATTAACATGTTAAATTGAAAGACATAAGATTAAGACATTTTAAATCATAAAAGTGGTGTATCTTCTTAAAATCATAAAAGCCTGTCCACATCAAGTTTGATAAAAATAAAATTAAAAATTAACTTTAATATTCTTTCTTTCTTTTTTCTTTTTTTTTTTTTATACACCACAATATTCACTTACAGAGTCAAAAGTTTACCAGTTCAATATTTAACAATAACTATCAGCAGCTGAGACGGTAGTTTAAATTGACATTTTTCCTGGTAACGTTTTTTATGGTCACAAAGTCAAAAATTAAACGTATTCAGCACCACATTCTGGTAAGTAAACAAACAAATAAATAAAAATATATGCATTTTCTACAACACCGTTTGGTGCCGCTAGTGATGCAGAAACATACTTTTACTGTAAGTTAAATTTCTCATTTAACAGATCTCAGTTCATAACTCATTTAAAACTTCCTTACTTTAACATTTTAATACAAACATCGTTAGTGCTTGTCTTGTATCTCTCTTCAGTAAAATAAACGCCCATTAACTTTCCAGACCCCATTAAAGGTTTAACAGGATCTGCAGCTAATATCTTCCTTTCGAGGAAAGAGTGATCATTCAGCTAGTTTAATAGACTGCATCTTTCAACTCATGCATCTGGCAGTAGCCCTTGTATGGAAATACCCATCTGCATTATTGAACCACCAGGATGCAGTGAACTCCATTACGGTACCATAAATTATCGCCTTGCAACACATGATAAAATTACACTAAGTGGAAATGTGTTTTTATGCTATTTAAGAGATTTTCTGCTAGATGTGCACTAACTGCCATTGCTTTGGTGAAAGCGAATCCACCAGAATCAATTAGTCTGCGGGAATATTCCCACCCAAGCAGCCCACAAACTGGAAATCAAGCCAATATACTGCTGCTGACGGCCAAAACTGAGAGAGAGAGAGAGAGAGAGAGAGAGAGAGAGAGAGAGAGAGAGAGAGAGATTTGTAACAGCACTTCAGAAATATTTATCCGTGCTTGGAGGGCACAGAGGCTGTAGATTTATGTGTATATGGTGAGCTGTTTCTGCACACACACAGATCGGTGAGATAAATCACTACGTTAGTGAGCAGAGTTAAATTGCATTGATTTAGCAGAGTGTTCGACACTGTGCTGGCAGTCTGTGCGAATGAATGGAGCTGTCAGCTCCTGCACATGGACGGACAGACGGACGGGCGCGCACACACACACACACACACATATATCTTTAATTAAGTCACATTTAAAGCACAATTTACAGTGACTTACACAGGCAAAAGCTCCCTGAACAGTAAAGGTCTGACAGCAGATCAGCAATGTGTGCTCAGCTAAATATACCTACAAGTGATACATAAATTACCCAAAGGCTTTAGGTGTTAGAACTAAGTATGAAACATAAGTATGAGACACAGAAAAGCAATTAGCAATTTCTGGCAGTTTGCATGTTTCTCAGGGCTTAAAATGGACATATTAAAAAGGGCTGTCAACTGAATACAGATAATTAACTATGATATGCTGATTAATTAATCAAAAGGATCACATAATTGCATACATCAATATTTGCTGAGAAAATCGGCCATATGATAAGAGGCTGTGCATTACAGTAATTCTAACAGGAAGAAAAAAAAAAACACAAATTTGCTTATTGCTTTTACTTGTTTGAAGCAAGAGCAGTAAAATTACATCAATATTGCATATCTATTAAGATTTTTATTATTATTTATACCTATACACACATACTCTACTATAATCTACTAAAAAGTGGCTTCAGAAGTCAAGAGTTTTATTTCCACTGAATATCAATAAATCTATCACTGGTTTTAATTTACATATAGAAATCAATAAAACTGCACTTAACTAGCATAAAATTGACAGCTCTAATATTATTATTTTTTTTCCCTTTGTACAAATCATAAACAAGCCTGATGCAATTATGACAAAAGATATATAGTGGTCAACCAATATATCATCCAGTCAATATATTGGCCAATATATATTGGATTTTTTTATTTATCTGCATTGACCGGTGAATTTTTCAGTTTGGCCAATGTGTCAGAAGAGGGCCTTTATTTTGACAACACACATGACTTTTATTTTGACAGTTCTGCTTTTACTATTTTTAAATTGTTTGATATCATATATTGGCTTTATATTGGTCATTAGCCACCTCACTCCTTAAGAAATCAGCACTCAAAATGAAAATGATAATATCTGTTAATTTGCGCCCACATTTCACACTAATTGCAATATTCAAATAAAATTAAATAAACAAACAAACAAAAATAATAATAAAAACACATACACACACACACAAACAAACAAACAATGCAAAAACTTCAGGGCTTAACAATACAAACTGCTGCTAAATCAATCAATCAATCAATCAATCAATCAACTGAAAAGTATCTCTTTGTTGTATCATGTCTTGTATATGGAAGACAAAATGAACAATGATATTTTGGACTCTGTTTCAAGAAATGTTTTAAAATTTTTCTGCTCTTCTGAAAATGAAAATAACATATGGACTTGGTGTGAATGAACTTTGAAAACAGCAGTGAGAAGTGAATGTTGTTCAGGTCTCTGGGGTTGCCCTCATTAGTAAATCAAGCTGCACAGAGGACAGCACAGAGGAGTTCTGTCTGTTCCTCTCTCTTTCCCTCTATCTGCACCTCTCTTTGTAAGTGACCAAGCAGGAGGCTGGATGTTCCAAGTCATTAAAACGCATCCACAGACCCGAGAAGGCCCAGAGTTTTGGCTCATTACTTCGAATCCCCATGGAGCTCTGCAGGAGAATCTCCATCTTAAAACACTACCTCCATTCGGGCCCAGCGCCCTGACTCTCCCCGTCTCATCTGCCGATTCCACTGAATCAGCTCCTCTAGTTACTGCCACAGCCTGTCCCTGACTTTCAGCTTCACAAAATAGCTTTGATTTAACATCCGGCCCCTGAAAACCAGAGACAGGGAACTTAAAGTCAACTCCATCCACTGATTTACCAACATCACGTCAAAAGTAGAATCTGTGCAGGAAAACGGGTTAGACAGTCTAGAGGCTGTGCATTACGCTAACTTCACCAGAAAGAAACTGGTACAGTTTCAAAAGTTGTTCATCGCTTTTGCGTATGCTTGATTTGTGTAATCACGCAACTGTACATTTCTGCCATATGGACACGTTATGTTGACACAGTCACCTCTGATAATGTAGGGACATTCATTTTCTGTAAAGCTGCTTTGAAATGACGTGTTATATAAATAAATGTGAATTGAATGAACACATTTTGAATAAAAATACATCAATATTGCATATCTATTATGATTACTATTTATATCGAAGTACACACATTCCACTATAATGGGTTGGACCAAGTGAAAGAAGCAAGACAGACAAAACAATCATACAGAACGACAGATAGAACTATAGACAGAAACAGAATGACTGATAGATAAAATGACAGAACGACAGAATGATAAATAGAACGACGGATTGATAGAACAGCAGACAGAATGACAGACAGAATGATAGACAACAACAGAATGATAGAGCGATAGGACAATAGACAGAACTAAAAAGATAGATAGAGAGACAGAGAGACAGAGAGACAGAAAGACAGACAGACAGAGAGATAGATAGATAGATAGATAGATAGATAGATAGATAGATAGATAGATGTAAAAAAAATAAGCATTTATGATCTTAAAAAACTACTTGAGATCTAAATAAAAGATTACGTCCAAAAAGCTTATCTTTTTCATAATTCTTAAAAGAATGTATTTTATGAAAACATTAAAAGTATCTTCATGAACATGAATTCATTTATTTGACTCTACTCATTACAGCAAAAATCACTTCAGACTACCCTATCAACCACTTTGAGCCTGATGAAAAGTGTGGATTCCCAAACTGGCAATTGAATACGTTTAATAAACTCCTCTCATCTTTTTAACAAACGGCAAAGTGTCATTTACTGCAGCAGAACCAGATGGAACATTTACTACTCGCAGCTGATGGCTCCGGTGGGACAGGCCTTGTTGCCATCACATCTCAAACACTAGATTGATTCTTACATTCACACAGTTTTTTACTCTTCATTTATATCTTTACTGCTGTATATCCACACACAAAAAACCCTGAAGACTGCAGGGAAGCAAACTGAAAGTTTTTTTGAAAGTCAGAGTTAAACCCAAGAACCACTCCAGTCCTGAACTGCACACTTTCGATGGATTTTCTTCTCTGCCACATTCAGCTCAGGTCTTGAAACCTCTACTAATTGCTCTTTTACATAAATGTACTGTTGCTTTAAGAGGAATCAGAGCACTGGGCAAATTTAGCCCATGCTTGGCTTGAGTTGAACAGCCCAGTGTGGCGTCCTCCAGTGACTCGATAACTGCTTCCTGCTGCACTGTGCTTGCTTCCTGCTGTGAGGTTCTTGAGAGTGAGGACTGACTGAGCTCAGAGGAAAATGATAGTGACACTGCAAAACAATCTGGCCTAAAAAAAACAAGGGCAGATTTTAGGGCTATTACTGTCAAACTGCCTAAGCCTATAACTGCACTCATCCTTAGTGAAACCCATGATCTAGTGTTTGGAGAGTCAGTTCTCCTGAATGCACCACAAGGTTAGTCTTCATGATGTTCATTGCCTATCATTCATCATTCTGGTGATGCCTGTCACTCAACTAAAGCTGTAAACTACACAGGGAACCGTGTCAGTTGCTACATTACTATAATATTAAAGGATACAATTATTAAACTCAAATGCTATTTGAGTTTCATACAAGCATTTAAATTGAACAGAGGTTATACAGTATATTTAATGGCATAATTATATTTCTGCTCCATTTCGTTGTTGAAATAAAAACATTTACACAGTGGCTGTCATAAAAACTAAACATACACATCACTAACAGGTAAAAATATAGATGTCTAGATTCATTTTTTCAAGCTAACTAACGCGGTTTGGTGCTATAACTAGTAGTAAACAAGAATTGAGATGATTAGTTCCCATTTCGCTTGAACTGAGGCACATACAGTGATCTGTCACACCATATTATAGAGCATAAAACAGTATTTATTGTTTGAATTTCTTGACAAAATTGACAATTTGAAAATTAATACTTAGGTTTTTTTTGTCAAAAGTAATGAAGCTTATTGTGATTTTTGGATGGGAGGTGCACTAGAATAAAGTTTAGTTCATGCATAAACAGAAAACTGTATAGACTAATAGATTAATTTAAGAATCACTATTAGGTAATCAAAATGAATGATAGTAGATAAAATGAATGAATTTTCAAGAAGTAACAAAAATCCAGACAACAGCTTCATGTTTCCGCAAATCTTAAACCACAGCTCCTATTTACATTATCTGTTAAATAAAAAAAACATACACATTCCACTTGACGTGCAAAAGCCTGGGTGCCTTTCCAGTTTGTTGACTAGTGTCATATTTTGGAAGGTCTGAGAACATATTTGACTAATTAAGCCTGTTGATGACAAATCTCTGACTCATGAATCTCTTGGAGTGTTTTGCTGGAACTCGATGTTAATGGGCTCATCTAACAAGCTGTGTGAATATCATCATCTTTCAACAAATCAGACCTATAACAGGATATTAAAATTCTTTGAAGTATGTGTGATGAGCGGGGCGGGACCAAGATGCATTTATCATTTAACTTGATCGTGTAAAGCTGTAAGTGAATTTAGCAGATGATAAATCTACACCCAAAAAATAGGTAGGCCTAAATTTTAGATCTGAACTGCAAAATTGCTTCATGTACTGTGTTGGGACTTGTCACAGCACTACATATTGTTGCCCTCTTGTTGGTTTAATTGCTTCTATTGTCCTCATTTGTAAGTTGCTTTTGATTGAAGAACCTGCTAAATGATTAAATGTAAATGTACATATACAATTTTCATCCATTTGGATTACACATTCTTAACATACTTAAAATAATAAACCTGAAATAGATGCAAAATAGTGCAGAAATTATACCTGTTTCTTACCCGTTTCAACTTTATATATAACTGCATATATATAGATCTTGAATTAAGGCATAAATATATTTTGAGTGCAAAACAATTGTACTGTAAATGCACTTATTATATAAGCCAGTCTCCTTGTTACAGCATGGTTTGCCACAAAACAAATTGTCAACACTCAGACCCCATTGGTTTAAATGACATGTGAATACACTGTGACAAATGTTCATTGACATGTTCATGAAACTCGATTATGCAATGCATACATCCTTCTCTGATGGGAAACTATTTTTAATCTGATTCCTTTGACTTAATGACATTCAATTGTTTTCGCTGATAATAGCTCTCCCCTTCAATTAAGCTTGACAGAAACATGTGCATTACAAGGTTAAACAAGTGCAACGAGTCCTTCGGCTGAGTGGCACATTCATTGTGAGTATGTGTGTGTGTGTGTGTGTGTGATGATCAGTTAAGATTTGCTACTTAAGGCAAATCTTCACCTCAGGAAACCTCAACCATCCATATCCCTCTCATAGCGTTCTCTGGGGAAATGTCACCTTTAACCTCTTCTCTCTCTGTGCCTGTGTACAATTTATTCATACAGGAGCTTTTCTCTTCTCAGGAACTCTTCTCAAGGGAGAAGAGAAAAAAATCCCATTCCACCCACATCTTCAACCTCCAAACTAAACGGCTTCTCTCATACAACAGTCAAAATGAAATTGTCCTCCAAAAAGCCCTAGTACATCTCAGGTGGAAAATTCTGATCAGCGATGATGTCATAGCGCAGTGGTTCTCCAACAGTGTGCAGTGGCACCCCAGGGTGCAGTGAAAACATTTCCACGCAGCCTCCGGTTCCTCGCGCTGCGAAAGCCAAGACAGCCTGCCATTTATCGTTATTACATCTGAACGTATGCCAAAGTCAATCTCATAAAGAAAGGGTTGTTTCATTCTTAAATTATGAATCTTGGATGATCACTTGCTGGGCTGCAACGGTGTAATATCCAGCGGCTGTCAGAAGCGGACGTTTAGTGTGTGTCTAAGAAGGTGACCTGCTGATATTCCTGACTTAATTCAGCTCCACACTACGGAACTCACACTGAATCTAGTGTTGTCAGATGTAGCATTTAAAAATAAATGTGGGAAATCCACTAGAACAGTTTGAGAATTCAAATTTATTGCTATGAGTCTTTGTGTTACTCAGATAAGTAGTAAAAACATTTGACTTAAAAACACAAAAATTAGCAGGGATACAGTGATAAGAATTCTGATTTGATATGGCGATACTTTGACGTTATAGCGTTAACCAATAAATGGTCGATATCAAAATTCTATACTATTTTGACTAAACTCTTTATTTAAATCTTTAAATAAACACTGAAAACTGCAATCTATTGTTTTAAATGATACAAGTGAATTTAGGCACCACAACATTATAATGCACATTATGGAAAAATTACAATAAACAGATTTATTAAATTGAATAATGTTTTTTAAAGATTAACTTTAAGTGAGCATTAGATGATGGCGAAGGTAATCTTAATGTAAAAACAGGAGAAATAAACAAATAATAATAATAATAATAATAATAATAATAAACAACTATTAGTAAAACTGTAAATCAATATGGTGAAAATATATTGTGCATTATAATAAGTGGTCAATTTCAATTAGATCAATTAGTGTTTTTTTAAATAAATATAACAGATATTTATAAAATACAATAGAATGAAATAAATGAGATTACACAAACGTGCTTAAATTAAAAGAAAATGGAACTTTACACTAAAATTCATTTAAAATTCACAAAAGGTTCACTATCCACTTTCAGTAGAATTTGAAACTGTCAAAATAGGAAAAATACTTCTGGTTATTAGCTGAAATATCGGCCTCTTACTAAGCCACTAAACCAAATCCATACCTCAATCATATGTAGTAAACATACTATATATATATATATATCACACTGATGTTTAAGTGATTAATATGGCAACACTTCTGAATGATACCTACCCTGAACAGCAGCAAAAGCCTAAAGACCATATCTGAATACCAATTTAAATTTGCTGCCGCGTGAACACAAGAAAAACAGGTCCCAAACCTGTGATCGCTGCAGCACATTTTGAGAGAACAAACAAAATAAATACATGTTTGGTTGCACAACCCTAAAAGTTGACACAATAAATGAATTAAATCTAGGTTTAAGTCCTATCTTTTTAGTTTGAGAAAATGCTAGAAATTAGATAATGGATGCTTTGTTAACAACTCTGAAATTACGTGTCAGTACAAGCAAATAACAGAAACGACGGCGCACCACATGCTGAAAAGACCAGCACACCTGATGAGTGTTTTCTACTCACACAAAGCACGCAATTATGAATAAGTCTAAGTGTCACAGCAGAAAATGAGTGGGCCTCTCTACATGAGAAGGGGCCTTTGTTTAATTGTACGCAGGAGCGAGACGAGGCGAGAGAGAGAGAAACGGGAGCGAGCGAGACGTGAAAGAGAGATGAGAGAGATGTAAGGTTAAGGGCTATCTATTATGCACCTCTGTAGGAGGACCTGTGGAGATTGAGTCACAGCGAGAGAAGCGGGCCAGAGGCCAAATCCCTCCAGCACGAGAGATCATCAGAACCTGTGCTCACCATTACACCTGACTGACACCACGGCAGGAGAGGAAATTACACTATGAATGGCAAACAAGTATAATCTAGAGAGCAGAATGGCCCACTGCCGACATAATTAGGGCCCTATGAAATCCATTTTATTTTTTACCAAATTTCCGTTCTAATTTTTCTGGATTCCGTTTTTTTTCCGTTTTAATTTTTCTGGACTCCTTTTTAACGGCCAAATAAAATTTTATTAATCAAAAAGCATGTCTAATTAATTAAAATCATGAAACTTATACAATTGACCATTAATTTATTAAAAGTGTAACAAAAATGACATGTTTAGGGCCGTATGAAATGTTTTATTTTTTTCCTCACCTTATGTTTTATTGTTACCAAATTGTGTGTTTTAGCATGTCTAATAATTTGAATGCATACAAACAATTTTTATTTATTCTTACAGCAGCCTTATGAAATGTTTTTTTCCCTCTCAGAAATTCTGTGTTGTGTATTTAAATTTTACTGGTTATCAGACAAAGGCTAAAAACATTGATTTAATTTATATTTTAATTAATGAAAATTAAACATTTAAATTTTTGGCAAATAAAGGGGATTTACTATTAAAATTAAAATATTTTGTGATTATTTCTTAAAAAAATAAAGTTGTATTATTTTTCAACAGTAGTAGTAGTTAGTAGTATTACGTACATTCTACTAAATAATAGTAATATAGCCTATTTCTGGCACAATGTCTTTAAAAAGTTAAACCGAACTTTTATTTTGACGGGTTGCCGTGAATACCTTTAAAGTACTGTGTGTATATGATATGACGCTAGTTTTACTCAAATGAAATGGTAAAATGCTCGTAAAGTGACTCTCAGAGCAGTTTTGGAGATGTTGTTCATGTATTTATGTCCTCATTGACACAGCAGACGCGCGCTGTGTATGTAACTAGTAAACAAAACCGCGCGTCTGCTCCATTCATACAGAGACGCGCAGAACATACAGGATTCATATTTAAATCGACTTTTGCGGCTTAATATTTACAGATACTAGTCCATGTCGCGATTTGATTTAAGTGTAATGACCTAATTTTGATTAATTCATCCAAACTTTGGCAAATTCCGTGACATTCCGCGTTAAACTGTAAATTCCGTTTTTATGACTGGATTCCGCGATTCCGTCCGCGATTCTGCATCGCGGAAATCATAGGGCCCTGCATAATGCAGACTTGGGCTTGGGGGCGGCACTGTCTGTTTGGCTGACCAATGGCAGGTGAAGAGAGTTTTTGGGAAAACAACAGGTTAACAACTTCAAAAAATAAGTGAACAATGCTTGTTTTAGAGCTGCCAAAGCCACCTGACTCCAACCAGCAACATCAAGCAGAAATTCATGGTTCACAGCTAGCTATTTAAAAGGATGAGCCATACCCAACTTCCTGTTTCAATAGGAAATTTGTTGATTGATTGATTGATTGATTGATTGATAATTTAGCGGCATGTCAGCTACAATGACTATATTCAATAAAAAAGTGAAATATACAAACTAAACTATATATATATTTTTTTTAAAAAAAATTAAAAATAAAAATGTTTTTTTAAAGTTTACAAAGGATAAATAAACTGAATAAAAAGGCCTATGAACATGAAAGATGATTTGGAAAGAGAGGGGAAAATATAATGTAAATTTTAAATACGAGTATTGATGAAAAGAGTAAAATTTAAAAAAAAAAAAAAAAAACGAAATATAGATACCATGTTAATACTACACAAGATAGTATTGTAAATAATCCAGTAACTATCTGGTAATAATCTGGTTCACACTTTAACAAAGAAGGTGGTGGTATTGCAGTTTAATACTGGTTGCCAGCCATCATAAAATGAAACAAAAAATAAATAAAAAATATAAAAACAAACAAACAATAGAACAGAATAGAATATATTTTTCCCAAATTGTTTATCAATATTGAGATAATATTGTTATTGTGAATTCATCTGGCCAGAATGATTGTGTCATGAAAATGTGATATCATGACAGACCAATTTCAAAATTTTAAAT
This sequence comes from Tor tambroides, assembly GCA_021397915.2. Taxonomy (NCBI): domain Eukaryota; kingdom Metazoa; phylum Chordata; class Actinopteri; order Cypriniformes; family Cyprinidae; genus Tor; species Tor tambroides. Next base: position 40,174 of record JAFVLL020014310.1, on the reverse strand, counting down.
TAGTTACATTATTACCAAAATAGAATAAGTGTGAATATTAAGAACATATAACTATAAATACACTGACAGTCCTAATGCAATGTTCTCAAATTCACCCACAAAAAAAAAAAAAAAAAAGTTTGGGGAGCCAGTCATAGAAAAATAGCCAAATATTGACTGATTAATCAGCCTCTCGTTAGTATATTCAAACATTTTACAAAGAAAACGACGGAAAGACTGAAGCAAAGTTTCAACTTAAAACAACAAGAAAGGCTGCAGTAATACGTATTATTAAAAACTAACACAACAGTTAATGAAATACAGCCAGAAGACATGCATCCTCATCAGAGGAAATGTTGGACTGTTCAAGGCTACCATAAATTTAAACATGTTTTGCAAGGCCTGGCTTTTCTCAAGAGCTATTAAGGTGTGTGTGTCTGTCTGTGCGCTTTAATAAGAAGCAATCCATTCACTTCCTGCAGAGAGACATGTTTATACAGCTCCTACATTTGGTGAGGAAGCAGAGAAACTGATTAGCTTCGTAGCACATGCGCACACTTTCAGCTACTGGCAAAAGAGCAAAAAGGTGAAACAAACTCTCTTGTGAGACATTGTGTAAACGTGTAGGATGAATCTGACAACATAATAAACCATCTGAGAGAATTGTTTTTCTCAGATCCTTCATTTACCCAGCATGCACTTCACCCTTCTACTCTTCCCTGCCTGACAAAAGGCACAAAGCACATTTGCAGGATTGAATTTGTCTCTGAATTCTATTTGTCTCTAAACTATGGTTTTAAGTTGGAGCCATGGCTCCATGAGCTCCAGACGTGATGACTTGTGATGGTCATGTGGGTTATACAAGTTCAGATCTGGCCTGCGTTGTGTCCTAAGTCCAGGCTCAACCTTTCCGCAGTAATTTTCTGTCACTTTTGATTACAATGGTTAGATTTAAATGAAATGCAGCCTGAAAAGACTGAACATGATGTTCCTTAGAAATAATTGTCTATAGAGTTCTGCAGGATGATGTCATTTTAGGCCAACTCAGAAGCCAATAAGATTTCTTCACTGGCCTTTTGATTATGGAGAAAATAAAGTCTGTCATCAACCAAAGTTTATGATTATTACACAATTCATTAATCAAGATAACACAACTTCTATGAATTTTGAACCCTAAATACAATCAGCAGAAGTAAAAAGTTAACGTCAGGCCATAAACAAACTACACCAGGGCCACACAACTACAACGTTGTCACCACTAAGCAAGAGCATGAGTATAAACACACTGAGGCTGTAAAAGTGGACTAGTGAGAAGGTAAGTTTTCCTGTTTGGCGTGATGACATTTAATGCCTTCAACAGCCTCCACAGTCCCACAGAGATACTTATTAGCAACTGCCTTTTTAAAAGACATGTTAAAAAAAAAAAAGACAAAAAATGCTGGGTTTTGAGACCAGCAATACATAGCCAAACACAAAAAAATGATGTCATGCCTAGGAATGAACCGATACTACATTTCTCCACCGATACTGATAGTTGATACTGATGGTTGATAAATCATTATATATATATATATATATATATATATATATGATTTGTGTTTGGGGGGGGGGGGGGGGGTAATGTACACCTGAAAGACGTAAATCCCAAAAAACTGACTTGAAACCAGCACAAAACCATTGGTTAGATTCTGTTAAGCAGAAAATAGAAGAACAAATTAAATCATTCCAAAAGCCTAAAAGAGCCCCTCTACTCGACTTTTCTTGCTTCTGTCTTCCCGAATCACCCTGATGAAATGATCTCCCCCAATAATCAAGACAAACTCTGGACGGCGGCGGTTCTTCAGGGACCCACTTAACCACAGGCTAACGCTGGTAATTAGCTCCAGCCAGCAGGAGGGGAAAGATCTGTGCCACCTGCAGGAGAACGTGTACTCTGGAAAAGAAGGAAGTCAAGAAACGAGGGGGATTTCAAAGGACGAGTGTGAGCCTGACCCTTAAAACTTGGTCGTTTGATTAACACCGTGCCCCTGCTCTTCATTTAAAAGGCATGCATGCATGCTTGAATGCCACAGCATAGATTTAAACTTAATGATGAGACTGGATTGCTTAGATAATCATTTAATTGTCAAACTCTGCAGTCCATTATTCTAAGAGCTTAGTAATTAAATGGATTAATTGGCGCAAGTACGATGCCAGCATAATGAGACGGCTGATCAGTGTACGGACTGCCTGAAGTGGTTTAGTTATACTCCTGTTCATTGTTTGGTTATGAAGAGTTATGTAAGATCTTAAAGCCCAGATTAATACGAGTTGGTGGCCTGGTAATTTCAAAAACAATGTATTCTTATAAATTATGCTCAAACTGATTCATGGAGCATTTGTATATCACTTTAATGTATATGAGCTAATGAGATTCCGAACAACATGCAACATAACATGCATAAAACTAAAGCAGTCCTCCTGTTTAAGCAACTTATCAGTCTGACAGTGTTTTCCCTCAATATGTCCCCAAGTTATTTCTGCATTATAAACTGAGCTGACAACAGACTGAGAGAGAGTGACAGTGAGAGAGGAAATAAAAAGAAAGAGAGAGAGCTGTGTAGTACTGGCACCAAAACTAGTGTGTCCTGCCAGCAACTACAGCTGCTAAACGGAGGGACGACAACAAATACACTTCAAATACAACACAGCTCACAATAAAACACACATCTACACTGGCGGCCAGACTTTTAGCCTTATTAAAACAGCTTTAAATGTAAAAATATAATCTTCATTGATCATTTTTAGAACCGTCAGCAGATTACAAGAGCACATACTCTGACTGTATTGAGGGCACAGGCCCTAAATCTCAAATCTTCATCTTTTACAGTATCAGATAGATAGATAGATAGATAGATAGATAGATAGATAGATAGATAGGGCATCAGTACTTTTTTTTTATTTAAAGATAGACTTTTATTCAGCACAGATGCATTAAATCGATCTAAAGTGACAAAAGATTTTCAACATTCAGCATATTAGAAAGCAATTGGAGTGATTGAAAACTAAGCTTTGCCATCACAGGGGAAAACTACATTTTAAAATATATTCAATAAAATATATTAAAAATAGAAAACCTTTTGAATCTTACTAATATTTCACAATATTACTTTAAAAAAAAAAATCTGTATTTTATCAAATAAATGCAGCCTTGGTGCATAAAAGACTTAAAAATATAAAGAAAGATTACTATAATGAAAATATTCAGAAACAAAAGGAGAAAGAAATCATCTAAAAATCAGTTAATGTTTTTCATAGCAGTTTTTTAATAACTTTTTTTTAACAACTTCACTGCCACTGTTTGTCTCTTTTTTTAAAATGACTTGTGCTTTCCTTATTTGTAAGTTGCTTTAGATAAGAGCATCTGCAAAGCAGCCGTGACAAATGGAGAAAGAAAAAAAGCACCTCTCTGCTCCATAAATCAGATCAGCATGCTGCCGGTGATTTGTGTTTATCCGCGTGTGTGTGTCCCCAACAAAAGTGAACATCAATATCAGCAGCAGCGTCCCCCACGACATGAACGGAACATGACAGGCCAACAGGAAATTGCTTTATTATTAATTCAGCATCTTGTATAAAAACTGTCCTCTAGCCTGCACATAAGGTGATCACTGGGGATGGAGCGAGTACATTAATCAACTCCTTAATGAATAAAACATGAGCCATAATGCTTTAAACGATTTCAAATCGCCTTTTCATATCCTCCAATAGTGATTTGAGGCTCAGGTTAATGGCAGAGGAAATGATATCATAACCAGCTTTAATATTCACAGAGTTGAGGAGCTCTGGAAATGATTTCTAATCATTCTGCGTCATGTTGTGACTTTCTCCAACATACAATATTTAATAAGCAATTAGATTGTATTAGCAACTAATACAAAAGCATACAACGTAACTGCGCAGGCACACAGATATTAAAATCTGATTATATGATTCATCTTCAAGTCATGCCATGTTTTATGGACATTTACTACAACTACAGTATGCATGACAGGGACTTACTAAGATATTGCCATGGATTGCATTGGATTTAATATCTTAGATCCTTTTGGACATAGATATACAGTGTTCTTTAGAAATATATCATGGTAATATTACACGTACCACAGTAATACTATGTTTTTTATGTTTCAATGACAGTAAGTATTTATCTATTTGGCCATTGGTTTTCGACTTACGTCTTTGGACATAGTAAAGTGTCTTCTTTAGAAATGTACCATGGTAATATCATTCTTTTTGTACACATAACATGGTAATATTTGGTCATGTACAGTACCAAGGTAACACTACTATTTTAGACTTGTTCTCACCGATAGCAATACTGCAGTGAATGCATCAAGGTAATATGCTTTTGAAGCATTATCATGCTATCTGAACATGTAGCAGGGTATTACCATGATTTTCTGGACAAATACCATGGTAATATCCTGGTTTTGTGTCATATGGCATTCTTTGGAGCACCTTGAAGTACCATGCAAACACCATGTCATATTACCTTTATGAAAAAAGTAAGGTGGTGGTAGCATGGTAATGTAATGGTAATACTACTCTGAAATGTAACATGGTACTGAAATTACATTTTCAAGAATACCATGGTAGTACCATGTTACATGCCCCAAAATATGCTATTTGTCATGACATGTCTAAAATAAATGTAAATGTCAAAAAATCATGGCACTTTTTCGTGAGTAGCATCCTCTAAAATACTAAAATGATTTCAAGCAATCAAAACATTAACAGCAAGTGTCGAGAAATTGAAGCATCATTTTCCAAAAACGCTATAATTACCCTGCCATCCTCTAATCACAGACGTAAAAACATGACAGTACCACGCTACATGTTCAAACAACATGTCAATAATCCAAAAGACATGGCAATACCATGGTATTAATAGTACTTTTTTGTAAGAAGCGTCCTCAGAAATGCCAAAACTACTTCAAGCAATCAAAAAATTAACTGCAAACGTAACAAAAGCAGTGTTCAGAATGAGGTCAAGAAAGTGAGGCATCATTTCCAACAGCGCTATAATTACCCTGCCGTCCTCGAATCGCACACACTCATCTCAGCAGCATCCAAAAGGACCAGCATTCGAGTTCATCTAATTCAATTAGATCCATGTCAGGCAGAGGCTCCTGTAAGATTCTGGTTGTCGTGGTGACTGAGATGGTACTTAAACGTGATTAATTAGTTGCTTCTCCTCCAATTACCAGGCAGGAAGTCTCCTCGTTGACAAGCTGTCATGGAGGGAGATTGAATGAGAGAAAAACACACACAGTCAAGTTGGTTTTCCTCTGTTTTTTCACCCCCAATTCTTGTTTTCTCACTCTCCTCGTGTGTCAAAGAATGATTGCCAGAACCACCACTGCTGCTGTCGGATTTCAATCCATCACTCAAAACTGCAAAATCAAAAAGATCAACTCTCTATGACTCCATACGCCCAAAACTTTCTGACAATCTCTGCATTACCGTTTTTTGGGAAAATAAGGTATTCGTTATTAACTTCTGGTTTATTGAACTGATGTATACAAGTGATAATCACACTCACAATTGTGCAATTGTTGAATATTAGCATGTCTTCGACCTTTACCTGCAATCTTGAGTTTATAGCCGAATCACAATGGAAGATTAAAAAAGTCATTGAGTGAGTGAGTGAGTGAGTGAATGTATTAATGAATGTCTTTAAAAAATGCTTTCCAGAATGAATGAATGAATGAACGAACAAATGTTTTATAAAAATGTTTTCCGGAATAAATGAATAAATTAATATTTAAAAAAAAAGGTTTATGAATAATGTTTTTTAAAGATTTCCAGAACAAATGAATGTTAAAAAATAGCTTTCCAGAATGAATGAATTATTTTTTTTAAAAAAATTCTGAATTAATTAATTAATATTTTCCAAAAAAAAAGCAATGTCTTCCAGAATGAATGTTTTCCAAAAAAGTTTGAGAATGAATGAATGAATATTTTTAAAACGTTTTTCAGAATGAATGACTGAAAGAATGTTTAAAAAATGTTTTATGATCAAATGAATGAATGATTAAAAAAAAATCCTGAATGAATGAATGAATGAAAGTCTCTGAAAAATGTTTTCCAGGATGAATGAATGAATGAATGTTTAAAAATGTTTTCCAGGATGAATGAATGATTAAAAAAAAATATATATGTTTTCCAGGATGAATGAATGAATGTTTAAAAATGTTTTCCAGGATGAATGAATGAATGAATGAATGTTTAAAAATGTTTAAGGATGAATGAATGATTTAAAAAAAATGTTTTCCAGAATGAATGAATGAATGAATGAATGAATGAATGGTTAAAAAAAATCATTAATGAATGAATGATTTAAAAAAAAAAAATGTTTTACAGAATGAATGAATGAATGTTTAAAAATGTTTTCAAGAATGAATGAATGATTTTAAAAAAAGTTGTCCAGTATGAATGAATGAATGAATGGTTTTCCAGGATGAATGAATGAAATGTTTTAAAAAAATGTAATTAATGAATGATTAAAAAAAAGCTTTTCAGGATGAATGAATGAATGTTAAAAAATAATTTCACGAATGAATGAATGAATTTAGAATTTTCAGGTTTGTTTTGGTAGGTAATTTCAAGCTTTCACCACTGTGTTTACATAATGTCTGTAAACAAAGAATAAGGTCTGGCTACTATGACAGAAAAGATATGCTCAGACAAGCTTAAATGCAACAAAACAAAACACTGTATAATAAACAATAATGAATAATAAACAAATAATAAACATAACACTTCTCTGCAAGAAAATTTTGAAACTATGCAAGCAAAGTGTCAATCAAGTGTGCATAGTTGGTGCAGAAATATCAAAAAGTTTATGAAGGAACAATATGTTGACATTCTTACCTATTTTGAGTTATTAAGTATTTGCGAGAGCACTGACTGATTATTCTCCTGACAGTAACTAGAGATGGCTAGAACGCTCCAGCTGTCATCTGCTGTAGGTGGAGTGTGGGTTTGGCAGCGCTGGGTACACATTCTCATGAGCTGCACTTACATTGACTTATGGATCTCCAAATCAAATCAGTGCAACCATTCAGAATTTACAAGTCCTTTCCAGAAAATCCTTTTCCCCTGAAGATCGGAATCAAAAGCAGATGAAAGCCAAGATGCGTGAAGCACAGTGCAGCATTCAGGATGGAGGGGTCAGATAATATCTTCTCTATCAGTCTCTGGCTTGTTTACCCTTTCCATAACAACACAGCGAAGAGGATGCATGCACTTGTCCAGCAAACAACACATGCACACATCTAAACACATACCTATCTTCGCTTTACAGAATTACACAACTAAATGCCAGGTTATTTACAACTTCACCTCTTTCAACAGCCTGTAAAAACTAACAAAAATCATTTACAGTAATATAAGTAGAATGGAAGCCAAACAGGCAAGTGGCCATCACTGCAAAGAAAAAAAAAAAAAAAAAGTTAAGTTAAATTGTGAAATAAAGCCCATTCAGGTTTCAGCTGATGAACAATAAAAAGATCGACAGCCAATCATAATTCATCCTGCTTTAAAAAACCTGAACATTTAAAGCGGCAGACAACAAAACAGCAGCACCTGTTTATAATAATTACAATGTTACGCATTAATGTGAATACTAAAATATTTATCGTTATAGTTATTGTTCTTGGTGTGAACATGTCTTTACACTGTTTTGAGATGAACGTGTTTTCCATTAACCAGTATAAAGGAATCACTTACCAGCTGTGCAACAACTAATGTGTACTGTACCAAAATGTACAGCAACATTTAAGTGCCTTTTTATTTATATTTTTAAAAAAAAAAAAAAAAAGGCTAAAATGATTCACAAATTTGGAATTTAAATTGTATAATTAGTCAGTTCAACAAAGTAATTTCCAAACTGAAAATTTTGTCGTCATCTACCCACCCTCATATTTTTGCATGGCCTTTTCTTAATTTTGTCAAAACTATGAGATTTTATATGCATTTTTTTAGATATTTTATTCTAAACGTTTCTACTTCATTCAAGAAATACTCTGCTTCAATCTAAATAACTAACTACTTTATTATCAAATTTGTGTTTTTTTTTTTAACATGGCACTAAAACACCCTCATACATTAGCATTCAGTAATAATGTTTGAGAGTTTTCATCTTTGCTCACATTTGGCCTGTTGTATTAAGTACGTGAGGATTGCAACTGGTGCCCTTTCATAAAATAGGTGCATGAAATGTTGGTAACCAGTTAAACTTCATTCACTTACTGTAGAAGAGCAGTCTCTCCTCAAATGGATGATACAAGTACCGAACTTTTTAACTAAAGAATTCATGAAAGTTCTTAAAATGAGCTTTACAATTACATTTTCAATTTCTTTTCCATTTATTACTCTAGTATAAACAGTGTCACAACCAACTGCATAGAGCTATTCCTTTAATTCCAGCACAGGGTTTTGTTGCTCCTCTAATCTCTCTGTGTTTGTGCACTTTCTGTGGTAAGCTCCGGCTAAAAGGATAGTAATATCCTGACTGAAGCTGGCCTTCACCTCCCCGAGCCTGCAATATTTATGACATGAGAGAGTTATCCACTGCCAGGGATGCAATAACTTCAAGAAAATATGACAGGGTGAGAGTCTGTGGTAAGGGTCTCTGAAAGCTTTACAGCAGAAATTAGGGTCAGCGTTGTAATAAGGATCCTGGACTCTGTAAACCTGTTTCAAGTTGAGGGTTAACACGGGATAAATATGACACAGGAGTGCAATAACGGAGGAAGAGAACGTCCACAGATGTAGTGGCCGCACTCATATCGCTCTCAAAGCGGTGCTAGTCTCCGTCTCAATGGCTGTGCAATGACCCATTGAAATGAAACCAGTGTCACAAGCTGGCTGAAAATGAAAAAATGAAAAAGATCCCAATGCAACAAACCATTTGGCTCTCATTGTGTATATAACCATGCAACCATGCTAAAATGAACAACAGCGCTATAATCAGCATATGGTTCGGTTGCTGCTCCCTAGCTAGTTTGCTGGTGCCCATACAAGTTGTTATCATAGTTTAACCAGAAGGACTTCCTTAGTAAACCAGCCTTGCCTGTTTTGTTTGGGAATTCAAAGACTTTGCTGGTCCACCAGCTAGACCTGCTCCAAACTGGCATGAAAATTATCAGGGGAATTTTTTTTTTTTTCTTCTTTTTTAATAATGGAAGTCAGGGTGACCTAAATTTTCTCACAAGGATCAATAAATTTGGTCTGGTTATTGCCAAAAACAATCAAAACACATGGTACGAAACAATATAATGCAAACTTAATCAATTAATATTCATTTGTATAGATAAATTAATAAATTAAACATAAGTCATATATAGTAATATTTTAAGTAAATGGTAATATTTTAAAGTAGCATTTTAAATAAAATATTAATTTCTACTATATTATTGTAGCTATATATAAAATCTCAAAGAAAGTTAAAAAAGTCTTAATTTATATAAATAAACAAATCTAATAAAATGTTAATGTCTAAAAAATTAATTTATATGAATTAATATAAATATAAAATAATTTTAAAATCAAAGAAAATTAAAAAAGCTTAATTTATAAATAAAATCAAATAAATAAATGTTAATAAAAAAAAATTATAATATAAATATATATATATATATATATATATATATATATATATATATATACACATATATACACACACACACACACACACACACAAGTATAAAATAATTCTAAAATCAAAGAAAGAAAGAAAAGTCCAAAGATTTTACCACTACAAAGTCAGCAATCAAACAGCAACACCCACATGTTATTGTTTTCGTGAATGATCTGCTGAATATTCGATGCCTGGAGCAGCACATTTCAGTCAAACTTCTCTTGAACGATTTCTCAAAACACAACCCTGATTTCACTGGCAGTGCTTCAGCAACTAGATCGTAGATCGCAGAGAGCCAGGTAACCTATAGTCAGAAAACCTCAGGGCTAATTCTTGTCATTACTGAGTACTGACAGCACGCTGCCACACAAACACAAACCACGCCAGCTCCTCAGAGAGAGAGAGAGGGAAATGAATGAACCAGGATTTATAGCAGCCATCATTCTGCTGCAGCTATGTTTCCTGTTCTGTTCAGCAAGCGGAAAGCGAGACTGGTAGTAGCTTCCTGTGTGTGGGGTGCTGGATTCCAGGAAATGATTAGGTGGGGGCTAAATAAGCCTGTTTCTGCCCTGGCAATGATCAACAAGGGCCAATAAAACCCTCCTCCCTTCTGTCTCTGTGTCTATCCCTCTTCCTCCACATGTTCTTCTCTCTCCAGCTCTCCTACAGTGAATATTTCCCCCCGTAAAGCACTGCCATGTTGAAAAGAACAGCATGGCTGCTCACCAGCATATGTTGCATTTAGGATGTTGTTTTCCAGCAAGGGTGGCTGGTGTCCTCATTAGGTTTCTTTACTAGCTAAATCGTCAAGACTTGATTAACCATGTCTAATCGTCACCCCACAAAAACATATACACATCTACGAAACACTTCAAAATGGAAAAATGTCATTTCATTAGATAACAAAATATCAGAAAATAGAGCTGATTAAGAGAAAATGTTCAGACAAAAAGTCTTTATTTATATACATAAACAATTAGTCTTCAATTAGTTTGAAAAACGTCAAAAAAAATGCGTGAGGTTTTAAGAAATTTTATTCAGCAAGAACACTAATAAATTAAAAGAGACAGTCTAAATATTGACAAGGTTACAAAAGATTTATATTTTTCTTGAAAATTCATCTTGAAAATGAATGTCTTATGGTTTACACAAAAAAATATGAAGCAGCAAAACCATTTTCAACACTGATAATAATGAGAAATTATTAAAATATTAAAATATATTACAGGAGAAAATGGTTACTTAAAATGGCACAACATTACTGTTTTTACTATATTATGCAGCCTTGGCGAAGATAATAGACTTTTTTCAGAAAGAGCAAACTTTTAAACACACACACAACACCAGATGTCCTCAAATGGATGCAAAACAATAAAATAATATTTATAGCTATATTGCAGGTGAGGCAGGAACAGTGTAATGAGTGTTTAACAGATGTTGTTGGCCATGAAAGTGTATCTCCACACTTTACCTGTGATTACCGCTAAGAGAGTGTGTGTTTGCATCTGTGTGTGTGTGTGTGTGTGTGTGTGTGTGTGATGCCCTGGTACTTATGTCTTACTCATCCTTTCTAAAGTGATCCCTGTTAGCGTCAACATAAATGCTAGCTGACATGAAGGCCCTTCTGCAATCAAGGACACGGCTGAAAGATTCATGAGATAAGGTTAAATATAGGGAGAGAGAGAAAGATACAGAAACAGAGAGTGGAGTTTCTGTGACATGATGAGAATGGAGAAGGAAAGATTACATTCAATACACTGTAGCTCAGGACATAAACTGGCTTTAATACCTTTAAAGCAGAGACCAGCATTAAGGGTTGTGGTTACATCTTGACTTTATTTTCAAAATTTAAACAGCCTTTCCTTGGGAATCCAAGTCTCAAACTTGCCGTTGTTAGAGCTACACTCTACAAATCCGATCGGTTATCAATCAGTTTAATGATGTTTGCCACTTGTCTTGTCGTGTACTGAGTGTGTGACCATATCTACTGTATTAGCTGTCATTTCTAATAGCAGATTCAGTCATGTTTTCTAACCCTTATGTAAAAACATGTGATTATATTCCTTCACATACCCCATGGTACTACATCATTACCATAAACTACATAATTTATGCAATACTCCATAGAACTTCCAATATTACTAACATATTGTTACGCTACAGTACATTTGTGAAAGAAAGCAACATAATGCCTTAAAAGTAAGTTTACTATCAAAACCACAGTCCTATTTCAACATATACATATATTTGTCACTTTTGTCAATGTTTCAATTAAATGCTGCAGCTGGGTTCACTTTACTCCAGTTCCTTCAACTTCAACTTTAAAGTCACAATGTAACAGAAGCTGTAACATATGAGCGAAATGGATTATTGAAAAGAAAAATAAAAGCAGGGCATGTACTTGATTCAGTCCATTGGTTTTTGATTGGATGGAGGCAGATCTGAATTCACATTGCAATGGAACGTAAGAAAGGTGCATGGTTTAAGCGGACTAAATGACTAGAGAAGTCATGTCACCAGAGAGAAGTGCAATTTCAACAGAAGATATTTTAATAAAAAAATTAATGATTTTCTTTTCTTTTAAATAACTATTTACATGCATGCATCATTTGAAATAAGACCAATAACATGCATATAAAAAAAAAAAAAAAAAAAAAGATGAATTTAGGTGAATTTCCATTTCATGCCAAATTAAAATAGACAGCACCCTTGTAACCCCAGTCCAGTCTAGACAGGTTTGTCTTAAAAGAACCTGGTTTTAGACATGCTTCCAAGACACCATGGCATAAAATCTGACAGTCTAATTTAATTGAGCGTTAAAGATAACCAAGTGACTGTTTAATTACTACAATGCATTTTTCTCAGTAAAAACCTTATTATAACACCTCATTTCTAAATGCACTGACATGTTTTGATCACTCCTCATCAGCTGTCGTTTTTATTCTTTTAATGAACAACAAATCATACACACAGAATTGTGGTTTATAAAAGCATGAATTATGTAGCCTTAGCCTCTCTCTTAGTTTACAGCGTATGGGGCGTGGGCTGAGTCAAAAAGATTGAGAATCACTTTTAAAATATCTATTCAGATTGTGTTCAAGCTGTGTCATTACAGTAGTTTTACTCATCCCTGTATACAGTATCTATAATTCACTCTGTCAGTTTCTCCATTACAACTGTCTATTTTTTTTAAGTGCTAATCTGTCTCTTTTTCTCTCTCTGTCTCTTGCTCTGCCTCAGGGACTATCTGCTTTATGATCTGTGTATAGATGACTGACGGATCAGACTCCATCTCCTCCTCCTCATGTACTAACCAGAGCCCAGAGGGCAAACTACTAATGAAACAGTCAAGTTCAAATAAAGAGAAGAATGTCAAGGCATTGCTCGCCAGTAATTACTAAATGTGTGTGTGTGTGTGTGTGTGTGAGAGCGCTTAAACAAGTCACAACCTGTTGCGCTCATGTAATTACAACCGTGAGATTGAGAGAACTTGCTCTTTGAGCTTTAACGACACACACACACACACACACACACACACACAGCAGAGGCGGCACAGCTAAACCACAAAAGGTTTAACACTGCGGTAAACACGAGATGAAACCTCTCTGCTGTCTGCCAACACGCTTGGACAACATGGCATCTCTGAATTCCACTCAGAGTAAACACACAAACACACGGCAGGAGAAATACTGCAGCTCCAGCTGGGCTTTCCGTGCTATAAAAGCAATTATGAAAATGAACCAGGAACTAAAGAGGAAAAAAGGAAAATTGTTGCTCTTGAACTTCAAATGTAAATCTTCAGAATGAGTTTGTTTGCTTAGTCAAACTCGGTGGGGTGAAAACACAGTGTTCCCCACCCACAGCTTTATTCATTCTCATTACCATACACCCATTCCGGTCTGAAACGCTTCTCTCGTGGTTTTCTGTAATAATGTGAATAAAGTCATGAGTCATTAGTCTTACAAAAATACTGTGCTAGAATGATGCTGTGGTACGCTGGTAATATAAAAATTCATCTTAAATATGAACGGGTACTGATTCATTACATATACACATACCGTGGTATTTACATGGTACTCCAAAAACCTTGTAAATACTTGCAAATGGCACATTAATATTAATACAGTGGCATACATATTTCATAGTTCTAGAATTTAAACATTTCAGAGTTTTACCACTTTGAATAATCATTGTATTATGGTAACAACATACTTTAAAGGATTACCAAGCTAAATGTCAATTTTTTTTAAAAAAAAAGTATTAACGAGCTATGTCTAAAGACCACTATTGTATGTCAAAATGTAAAAAAAAAAAAAAAAACATTTCTGTATGTCAAAATAACCATTAAATTATATTATAAATGTCCAAATACAGCTAATTTAAGAAAAAAAAAAATCATGGTAGAGTGTTAATGTAAAAAAAAAAATAAATAAATAAAAAAGAGATGATACTTTAATAAATGCCGCTGCATTCGATGTTTACCATACTCATATAAAAAAAAATAAATGACAGTTTATGTAATAAATGAAAACATAATAATATCATGCATTATGTCCAAAAAAAGGGGGGGGGGGGGATTATGGCAGCAATAGATGCTATTTACACTAAGTGAATTATTTTCAAAAATAATTATTTTCTATTTACACAAAACAGAATTATTTTCATAGTGATATGTTATTTACATATCATTATTAAGTGCAAATAATGATATATTCTATTTACACTATGTAAAAATAGCAGTATTTTCTTTGCAACAAGTGTAAATAGTAGTTAGATGCTATTTATACTGCAAAAAATGGCAGATATTTGCACCTCAGTATTGTAGTACATTATAAAACAGTTTGCAATAACAATATTGAGCGTAAATTAGGGATGGGCGATATCTTATCGTTTGCGATATACTGGTAAAAATTCTCCCCACGATAAGAATTAGTCTTCCCGCAATAATAACGATAAAGTCTAGTTGTTGACATATTTCTGTGCGTGACAGTGCAGAGCGACATCGCGGAAGGCAGACGTGAAACTGAGGAGGAGTACATCGCTAAATGATGAGCTCGAGCTCCTTTTAAAATCTGTAACTGGTTTGGTTAGGGCTGTATACAGTGCACAAAAACGTCGGTCTTAAATGTAGTACAGTAAGTGTGCGATACAGTTCTGCATGTGTACGAGCCTGTTTACAAACCTGTTGTCCAACAAAGATATCATTTATTGACATGCTTTTTCTCCTAATTAACTTAATAACATAGTCGAGTGTTTGAAATAACTTCTTTTTGTGACCAGACATGGTTTCATATTACAGAATGATAGAATTATATACAGTGATAAAGGCTATGTCGATTAGCATTGCATTATAAATATACTTTTCTTACAAAAATACCCAAGATTGAAGAACACAGATAAACCATATATTTTGTACAATCGTTTGTTTATTGTCTTCAAGTTTCATCAGTCAAAATTTCTCTTATCTCCGTTGTGCATTTTATTCAGCTATAACTGGTTACCTTCATGGAGCACCGTCAGTAGTATTACTTCTGCTATAGATATGTGTAGTTTCTGCGCAAGGGCGCCCTCCGGCTTCCAGTATGAATTAAACAGTCATTGCATTATGTGTACTCAGTAATGCTCTTAACAGCCTATTTGGGTTAAAAATAGGAAAGATAATACTTTTCTCTAAGGAAACAGGATTCCCTGAATTATCGTCACTGATATCGTTATCGCAATAAATACCAGAAATATCGTGATATATTTTTAAGCCCATATCGCCCATCCCTAGCGTAAATCATCATATTAATTACAATTATTCAATAGATGCAGCCTTACTGGTACAAAAAAGCCCTCCCTAACCCTACCCGATAAACACTTTGATATTAAATACCCATGAGACACTTTATTTCCAGTTTCTGAATAATTCCTTTATTTTTATTGAAAATAAACACATTTGCAATCTAATGTGTGATGTGAAAAGGGAGAAGAACATAATGTTGTCTATCCCAACCAGACATTGGTGGGCAAAGTTAGTGTAAATAGCCTCTGCCAACAAAGTGGGCTAATATGCACTTAGGGTAAATAGGCACTCCTAAAATGTATTCCTATGGCACAGGTCCAACAACAACAACAACAAAAAAGGTAAACAACATTTCTCTGGTCTCTCTTTTTCTCTCACACTTCTCTTTCCCCTTACTCATTTCTCTTCTCAACCCTCTAAACAGATCGTTCTTCATTCACAGCGGACTGGATCAGTTGAGTGTCAGACAATCTCTGAGTGAGGTCTGTGTTGTATAATGCTGACTACAGATCATGCCTGTGCAATTATGTGATGAATAAAACAATAGAAAAACATCTCAACTTCTGTCCTTCTCGTCATAGAAAGGGAGGGATCTGAACAAGTTTGGTGACCCGATGGACTCATTTAGCACAATTAATGTTAACAAGTTCAATATACACACAAATTACAAGTAAACTGCCAAATTAGTACAAGTACAATTGTACAATAAATGGTCATTTATAATTATGAAAAGTAAATATAACTGCCTTGTTTTAAGAACATAGGGTTTATAGTGCTGTGCTTGTCAGAGACAGGGCATTGCATTCAAAAGTGATATCAACTTTAATGAAATATCTGTTTCAGAAATAAACAGATGTGCTTGTTTCCCCTCAGAGTGAGCACACACAAAGAAAATATCTCCAAGGAGAAAATCCTGGCGGATGAAAATCCTGGAGATGATGAAAGAGACAAATTACTGCACCTCACACACACACACACACACACACACGCACGCACGCACACACACACGCACACTGCCATCTATACCAGTCCCTGTTGGGATTTTGAGACATGCACTGTTTCAAAAATCAATAAGCACATCTTCAACGGCAGGAGAAAATATCAAACTTAAAACAAACAGAAAAGTGCAGTGTCCTCTCTAGAGAGCTGGCTGAAACCCTCTTAATACAAGTGTCACGAAAACAGACACCTTATTCTCGCTCTACAACATAAATGTAAATACATGAGACAACAGAGAAATTAAATGTCAGGCCAAACATCAACTAACAGCAACACGACTGGGAAAAATTCATATAAGAAGGTAATGGGGGTATGTGTTCCTAAGGCTGGGTGATTTTTCTGATATTATCGATGTAATGTTTTGCCATGACTTTATTTTTTTAAATCAAGGTTTTGAATAGAAGTATTAGCAAAACGGTATTAACGTTGAAAAAATGATCCGATCGCATGATGGCACACCCGATTAACCGCTCATAAGGTAGACCATAAGGCAGAGCATATCGCTAGCGGCTCTTCACACAGAATTTGTTTTGCACACGGTGGAATGGGATAAAATGCAAGATTACGAGACACGAGTTGAACTTCTTTTACCTTGAACGCCGTGTTTTAAGATGTGGCAAAAGATGCAAGACATGAATGCAACAGTCAAACACATGTAAAGCATGCTTACATAGAAAAATAATGGAAAAGCAGTGCAATGGAACGTAAAAACCTGTAAAGACTACTACTGTATGTTTGATATTTCATGCTTCCATGACAGGCTGAAAGCTGCTGTTATTTTTTTGTTTGTTTTTACAAAATGTTTACTATTAATAATAGCCTTACCAGTGTTATACTTTCAGTCATTTTGAACTTAAACTGACTTGACCTCTAAAACTGAATGCCTACATACAAGAAATATTTAATAGCTTTCTTATTTTATATTATTTCTGAAAATATAGGATGTGCTTATTTATTTATTAACGCCAACAATGGCTATATTCATGGCAACATTGAAAGTATCATTTCAATACATCATTTACAATATTTTCTTAAAGCAAATATGATGTATTTAAGATAAGTTTGTCCAATATTTGCCTTCATATTTCATGCTTTTTTTCTGAAAAGGTATTTAACAAGTAAATTTGTTTTACATTTACACTATGTTGGCCACTTCATGTGTGGTGCACTTGGAATAGAACTCTTTTCCCCTGAAAGCAGAAAAAAAAAAAAGCAAAAAAAAAGTTGCCAGCAACCGCCAGTATTTGTGATCATTTTCACAAAACTTTATATTTTTGGAATATTTTGTTGTATGAATATCTGAATATGCAATATGTCAAAAGAAAGAACAGAGTTGGATTCAGAGCGATGCAGTAGATCACTTCTATCAATCAATACATATGCTTCACTTGTTTCTGCTACTGCTTTGCCTGTGTTTTGATCTGGAGATTTTGTTACTCTTTCAGAAGATGTGCAATATCACCTAAAACACAGAAAGTCTGAAAAATCTATGGGGGAAAGAGTTAATGAAGAGAATGTTACTTAAATCATGCTGTAGTGAAATGTTAAAAAAAGTCTAAATGATCTGGAATCAGTCAAACGTTATGAAAAAATAAATAAATAAATAAAAAAGAATTATTATATATATATATATATATATATATATATAAGTGGTGTCAAAATTAGCGCGTTAACGCATGCGATTAATTTTTTCTGATTAACACGTTAAAAATATTTAACGCAATTAACGCGGGGCAGGGCTAGGGTTGGCCACCCCATTCGCAACTGCTGCCTCTGTCTCTTTTTTCTTGAAAAGGATTGCGTTTATTTAGATGCAGAACGTCTTTATGACCACATCAAAAGGGAGACGTTTCAGACACGGTCTGACTTCGCCTCCGCGCCAGGCGCGAGTCAAACGAGCACGAAAAAGATACTGTGCTCGTAGCGCGCGCTCTTCAAATACACGCACAAAGGTGCCGGCGCCCGCTGTAGCCTGTATCATTTCATATCAAACAGCAAAAGAAACTACGTGCATGCAATGTCGTAGTTACGCCATCATTTAAGGCATGAAGTTACCAAAAAGGCGATTAAAGCTGCCTTAAAACTGTGTGCATGCAAGCAATATGTTATATATGCGCCACATTTAAGAACATGTCTCTGAAATGGTTTTAAAAACTGTCCTGAGGCACCCCAGCACTCTCTCCCTTATATAACACTCCCGATTCAACTCGTCCACTCATTAGTAGAGACTTTAAGACCTGAAGTGAGTCAGAAAAGGTAAAGAGTTGTGAGAAAATACGATGCATGTCAAGATCCACGTCACGCAGCAGTAGCAGCTTTTAAAGCAATAGCAGGCAAATAAGCTAATAACCAGCTGCTGTGATGTCTATTAATCCAAGAACAAAAGAAGAAAGAGGAAATCAATAACTTTTATAGCTTTACGGGGTTCATCTACATTTAATTTAGAATTTAGTGTTTGGTAACTATTCATTTTCCATATATTTCTGCTAAAGGGCGCAGGTAGCTAAATATGTCATTTATTATAATAGGTTCATGTGAAGATTGTTTTAAGTTCACTTAAATTAGAAGTTAAGTCTAATAAATGTAAAAATTGATAGCTCTCAATTATACTGTAATGCTGACTGGCTACAGTCAATGGTTAAATATTCAGGGGAAAAAACTATTTTATAGAGAAATCAGTAGTATTGATATCAGTGATGCTGGCCTTCAATCATAAAAAAAAGATGCCATTAAAGAAATATTAAAAATATACTGTCTTTATGTTGTTTGTACATTGTACATTTGTAGATTGAATGTGAAATTATTGCAATATAAAAGTATATTTAAAAACTTTAATGTTACGTGGAATTAATCGCGATTAATCGCGATTAATTTTAGAAAAAGGTGCGATTAATTAGTTAATTTTTTTAATCGATTGACAGCACTAATATATATATATATATATATATATATATATATATATATATATATACACACATACACACTATATTGCCAAAAGTATTGGGTCGCCCCCTTCTAATGAACAGGTTTGACTACTTTAGTAATTTCCATGAGTATAAATCTTAATGTTTAAGCATATAATGATATTCTAGGGAATTGTGTGCTTCTAATTTTATAGCAACAGTTTGGACAGGACCCTTTTCTATTCTATTCTATTCTATTCTATTCTATTCTGACAATGCCTCTGTGTATAAGGCAAGGTTCAAAAAGGAAATTATTGATTCAGTCAGTGTGGAAGAACTTGACTTGTCTGCATAAAACCAAGTCCTAATCCCAGTTGAACACCTCTGGTGTGACTGTAAATGCAGAGCTTGAGCCAAAAACTCATCAACAAACTCCAATGACTTGTACATATGGGTACAGTCATTTTAGACACTTCCAAAACTGTTGCAAAAGAGATGGAAATACAATTTTTAAATACATGAATGATGTTCCCATGCTGTTGTTGCCACAGATTTGGAAGTGCATTTTTCTGTTCTACAGAAGGGGGTGTCCCAATACTTTTGTCTATATAGTGTATGTACAAGTCATTGGTGTTTGGTGATGAGTTTTTGGCTCAAGGTCTGCATTTACAGTCAGCATATCCACAGGTGTTCAACTGGGATTAGGACTTGGTTTTATGCAGACCAGTCAAGTTCTTCCACACTGACTGAATCAATTATTTTCTTTTTGAACCTTGTCTTATACACAGAGGCATTGTCATATTAGAATAGAAAAGGGTCCTGTCCAAACTGTTGCTATAATATTAGAAGCACACAGTTTCCTAGAATATCATTAAATGCTTTAACATTAAGATTTGTACTCATAGAAATTACTAAAGTAGTCAAACCATAGTCATATATATATATATATATAAATATTATATTATATTTTATTTTTTGCCTTATCACCCAGGCCTATGTGTTCCCCCTCATTTTTCATGATGGCACACAAGACAAACACATCCAGACTTATTTTTAGCTGGTTGGCACATTGTTTACAAGAAACTTACACCACAGTGATAAGCTTTCAAAAAAGTCACATTTCAATCACAAACTGTACTGCGCCACATATCTCTGAATCTACTCTAGAACAACGAATCGACATTTTCTACACCGACAACAGTGGGCGACTCCAGACCAAAGCCAGCGCTCTTCAGTATGACAGTAAACAAATTCTCGCTTACACACAAACCGACAGCAAAGATGGCCTTATCTGTGACAGCCCACCTGTACACACTCACTCTTCCTCA
Source organism: Tor tambroides (assembly GCA_021397915.2). NCBI lineage: Eukaryota > Metazoa > Chordata > Actinopteri > Cypriniformes > Cyprinidae > Tor > Tor tambroides. The sequence goes on along the minus strand of JAFVLL020014310.1, from coordinate 19,495 downwards.
TCCTCCTCCCCGCTCGCTTCACTTCTAAAAGTGGGTGACTGGAATATTAGCATGAAATTGTTGGGTAGAAGCGACAGCTTCTTTTAAACCCCCCACTTACGGCTCTCGCTAAAAGAACGCGTGACAACCGGCTCTTATGGAGTGAAAGAGAGAAAGACAGTAGTGTGGGGGAAAGAGAACTGAGAAAGGTTTGAAATGTTTCTCCAACACCAAAGCTTATCGTATGTACTTGCAGAAAAAGAGAAGATGTGAATAACTCAGACTATGTTCTAGCAATTGGTAAAGATGCTGTATGATGTTCTGTCAAGAGTATCTGTGGTATAGCGATAAGCCATTAGACACCATGAGTACAGTGATATTACCACAGTTGCTGTTAAGCATGATCTTAATAGGCATGAACTCACTGTAACACACAGGCTCACAAGCCATACTGAAATAGCACCAACATCAATATATAGCTAAAAACAAACACTAAATCAAATCAATCAATCAGTCAATGGTTTGTTATTGTTAACTAAAACTAATTTGAAACTTAATTGAAACAAAGCTGAAATAAATAAATATTTATAGTTATATGAGCTGAAATGCATTTGCAATAAAATATATGTACTACAGTACATTCACTAAAGCTAAAAATGAATATTAAAAATGAAAAACCCTAATAAAAATTACAGTATCACATACAACCAAATTACTTACACTAAAATTAAAGTAAAACTGAAAATATAAAAAATAAAACCAGATTCAAAATAATTAAGTTATTATAAGTATAGTATTCAATAAATACTATAACAGTAAATAAACGGTTTGTTTTCGTTAATGTACACTTAATTAAAACTTTAGTAATTTTAGTAATTACTAAATTAAAAAATAAAATAACAAAAGACAACAACACATAACCAAATGATCAAATAGTAAAATAAAATCATAACAGTAACATAATAATACATAAATTACAGTAAAAATAAAATAAATACATAAATGTTACTTTTTTATTACAATTTTTAACAAAACAATTATAAAATATAGATGGATAGATAGATAGATAGAATTAGGAATTAGAAATGAAATATTTACTTAAATTAAAATATTTCATTGAATAAACTAACGTAAAAACGTAATCATGTAACATTTAAAAAGTTGTATAATATTCAGAAAGTTTGAAAACCCATCCGAAACAGAAAATGTTCTTAATTCAAAATGTAAGCAGACAACAAATCGCCAAGCTACTTTCTGAATGGATAAAGAATTCTATTTCCGGTCACAGGTGTGCATAAATCTGCTACTTTACTACAGCTTTGATGTGGTTCATCCAATCAGATTTCAGAGTCTGCTGTACTGTATAACATGATCTTAAGTATTTCTCTAAACAAAGCAGACAGACAAGACTCATCACAGGGGCAAAAGGTGGAGCGGGAAGGTAATCAGGACCTCATGGCACAGTGAAATCCAGTCGATGCCCTGTACTGCACACAGCTCCATCTTTCTGGTCTTGGTGGAGATGAACTGAAGCCTGTTTTATTAGACCTTATCTGTAGAGGCTGCAGAGGTGCTTTACCTACAGGCCCAGTGCTCATAACTCCTGTCTGCACAGAGGCTTCTGCTAAAATCTTCAGCGTATCTCTAGAGACTGATCAGGGTTTGCGCTCACAGCTTGTAAAGTTTTATTCGAATTTCGATATAAATCCACAGATGGGCTCACCGAACGTACCGCGGAGCATTTACTGTCTCTCAGTAAACACCTCCAACAATAAAGAACCTGTAATTTCTAAGTCAAATGAATCGATTCAACAAGAGCGAGTGAAAGCTTTGAGGCGTGAACTACTGCTGAATCTATAGGTCAATGAAAATAGGTCATTAAAATGGTTGCATTTGGAGGACACTCTCTGTATTCAGTCTCTGTACTTTAGCCTAGAGACAGAGGACAGAACCAGGCAGCCAGAGTCATAGAGACAGAAATAGAGATATGAAAGGAAAAAACGCACAGTTGAAGAAAAAGGAGGGAGAGAGAAGGAATGATTGACAGTTGGCATCTGGCTAAAGGATGTTTTGGTGGAGTATGAAGCAGCTGGCGTCTCAACCAAGATGAAATCAACATCAGCTACACCTTTAAAAGTAAAGGTTCCTTTTTAGCGCCAATAATTTTTGCTGTTTGGTTCTCAAATGGGTTATATGGAAATTGCAGCTTTTGGTGTTACATTATAAGACAAATAAGCATTAATTATTCAAGGTATCACACATCAGGGATATTATCGTTTACTACAACTAAACTCATAAAATGAAATAAAATAAACATTAATTGAAATAAAATGTGACATTTTATTTTGGCAAGGTCTCAAGGCAACAGTTCTAATTTTCGTTTGAAGAACTAAAATAAAAACTAAAAACTTGATAAAAACTTTATATACATATAAATAAATGAGTAAATTGAAATACCAAAACTATAAAACTAAATAAATAAATATATATATATATATATATATATATACACATATATATATATATATATATATATATATATATATATATATATATATATATATATATATATATATATATATATATATATATATATATATATAGATAGATATAGATATAGATATAGATATATAAATAAGACAAAAGCACATACAATTACTAAAACTTTAACTTAAAATGAAAAACAGAAATTATAAAAATAAAATCTAATTAAAAATATTTACAAAAACAAAAGTAATGCCATTCTAATTTTTGTTTGAGGAACTAAAATAACAACCAAAATAAAAAAACTAAAAACTTAAAAACTTTATATACAAATGAATGAATGAATAAATAAATAAATAAATAAATAATAAGAGCAAACTAAAGTACTAAAACAACTATAAAATTAAATAAATAGATATATAAATATAAATAAGACAAATGAGACAAAAGCACATACAGTTACTAAAACTTTAACTTAAATTAAAATGAAAAACAGAAATGACAAAAATAAATTCTAATGAAAAATATCTACAAAAACAAAAGCAAATCTATGTTTTTTAAAGACAAAGCGAAATCAAAATTGATGTCAGCCAAAAATGTCATTTCAGAATAATTTTATTTAAAGATTATGAAGACTCATTTTCCCTGTAATGTAATCAATATATTCAAAGTTTTAAGAAATAAATAAAACCGAAACATTTTATTTATTAAGTTCATGATTAAGCATTCGCTTTATTATTCTAAAGGGGAAATAATAATAATAATACAGAAAAAGTCAAGTCTTACTTCACTACCTCTCACCTCCACCCATCATGTCAGAAACGTTTCATGATCCAATCAATTTCAGACAAAGTCAAGTCTCATCCTGTATGTTTGTCTTATTCAATACCCCGCAATATGTCACATTACAGAGATGCAATTGGTTGTAAATGCAGTTTTCATGTTGACTTAACAACTTCTGGTGATTTTTCTAAAGAACTAGAAATTCTTTGAGAACATTCTAAGGCATCAAGCCTTTTTTGGCTCTGACTGAAACCTTTATTTCTAAAGTGTACAAAAACATTGTCTGTACCAACGCTGGCATGTTTGTTGTTGTAAACTTTGTCCAGACAGTATCAATCCTCAGCATAATGTTCAAGAAAAATCACTCTGAACTGTTTCCCTCACACGCTTGAAGGCGACCATCACAGCTTTAGCGTCATGCTAACTCCTTCACAATAGGCTTTAGAGAGGCTGTGCAAATCGCAGTGGCTTAGGAGTGCTCCCGAACAATGGCTTCTTGTGTGTGTCGTGAATTCCTACTGCTAGCAGATGGCCAAACTTCTCCCTTTCATTCTGACAGAACTGTGAGGCTGTGTGTGTGTGTGCGCGATAAAGAGAGATGGTCTATTGTGAACACAGCAGCCTCGAGTCTCTAATAAATTAAACTGTGAAAGGGTGAAAAAGTGTCAACAAATTAATACATAACTGACAAAGATAGCTGAAGAACAAGTCTGAGTGGTGTTTTTAAAGGAATTAATACCTTTGTTCAGAGAGGATGCATTAAATTGACAGTAAAGTGCCAGCAAAGGCCTTATAGACCTAACGCAATGGTCCAAATGCATTTCCGGTTTTTCCACAATTTCTGAGAATCCAAAAAGGTCCACATTTGATAAAAACATGTATCGACTCCTGTTACCGTATTAAAATAGTTTGATGACAAGCAGAAAATGTTTATGGTTCAATGACATCACATTAAAATAGTCTATAATATGACAAAGGATTTCTACTTCAAATAAATGCTGTTCTTTTGATCCTGAAAAAGTCACTTAAAACTCGAGTAATGATGCTGAAAATTTAGCTTTGCATCACAAAAATAAACTGCATTTTAAAATATACTAAATTAGATAACAGTGCTTTTAAATTGTAATAATATTTTGGTTTTTACTGTATTTTTGTCAAATAAATAAAGCCTTGGTGAGCATAAGAGATCTTCTAGAAATCTTAAAAACTCGTGTAAATTAAAAAAATCTGTAAACTAGAAGGCAAAAATGAATTTATCTAAAAATATAAATAAATAAACAAGCACTTCTGCTTTTTGACTCGTTATTGGGGAATTACAGTAATAGCTCCCATGCGGCAGTAAGTACGCTTCGAGGATCCTAGCTGATGTCAATTATGAAAATGATTGCCTTCTGCGCAGCGTACAGCAGTAAATCACTTGGCGAGACTGTATTTTACACGTCACGCGGTATGGCATACACACATGGATACACATGGTGAGCGTTTATGTGTGAGAAAGACAGAAAGCCGGGCTGGATCTTTCAGTGCTCTGCTCAACAGATGTGAGGCTGCAGGCCAAACCCTCAGTGCTCTGACTCTCCAAGGGCAGGACTCGCTCAAAAATATACCATTTCATCCCCGCTCTATATTTCAGCTTTACAGGGCTGCTCTTGACGAGTGATACAGGACAACTCCTCGCCTGATAAATCTGATAACAAATGAATGATGTTCCTTGCAGAATCAAGAATTTACAGTTCTAGCCAAAACACCTCGCAGCTGCTAAACTGAACCTGCAGCTTTGCTAGAATTTTGAATGCTTTTTAATACACTTAAGACCATTTTATAAAGCTTAGCCAAGTGTGCGCACGCACACGTTTATTGTGCTTCCCTTGAGGGGGGGATTAAAATAGTGAGTGTTAACGTGTCTCTGCGCGCATGTGCAAGTACAAGTGTCGCTAAGTGTGAGGTAAATCAGCATTTACAAACAGCCCGCTGCGGGTCATTGCGCTCCGCATTATCTTACCTTTGGGGAGACACAGTTGTTGGCAATGCACTGACCCATGTAATGTGAAACAAGAGAATTACACACATCTACCAAGAACTAATGCAACTTTGCATGTGGAAAAACTACACTATAAATCACTAAATCAGACCGAACAGTGATGATTTGTCTCAATTTGGCATATATAATATTTTAGGGCAACAACAACTAAGCTATAAAAATCTGTAAGAACTGATAATGAAAATAATTTGATTATTGATCGTGTCTAAACACTATGCATGGAAAATATTCACCAGTCATGTCTTTGCTTTACAGACTGAGCCACATGATACAAGCTGTCCTAAACATGAGAATGCTTTTTATAAATTGCTTTAAACAAAATGGGACTTGCTGTATCATGTGCTTTGACAGATTTCAAGAAATACTTCACCCGAAAATAAAAATTTGCTGGAAATTTACTCATCCCCAGGCCATCCTATATGTATAGGAGTTTCTTTCTTTATCAGAAGAGATTTGGAGAAATGTAGCATTACATCACTTGCTCACCAGTGGATCCTGAATGGGTGCCGTCAGAATGAGAGTCCAAACAGCTGATAAAAACACAATCACAATTATTCCACAAGTAATCCACATCACTCCAGTCCATCAGTTAATGGCTTGTGAAAAGCTGCGTGTTTGTAAGAAACAAATCCATCATTAAGGCGTTTTAACTTTAAACTGTTGCTTCCGGCTGAAATATGAGTAGGCTACACAATCCATAATAATGCTTCTTCCAAATAATTTTTTTTTATAAATATTTTTGTCATCCAATTACCCAAAGAAATAATCAATTAATAATAATCATAATCACTGATTACCAAAACAATTGTTTGTTGCAGCCATACTTTATTCACATACACATTTATGTTCATCAAACAGTTTTGAGGCAGCCGCATCAAGTTCAGGGATGGCATAATGATTTCTGTCGCCCCTTCCGTCAAGGGCCAATACTAGATAAGTATTGCAAAAATGCATTATTCAAGGATGCCAGTTGTTGCCTAGTGGTTTCTTTTCATTCAGGGTCAGTACAGTATGCATGCATACAGTGGGTACGGAAAGTATTCAGACCCCCTTAAATTTTTTCAATTTTTTTATGTTGCAGCCTGATACTGCAATTGTTTAAATTCATTTTTTTCCTCATTAATCTATACTCCGTACCTCATAACGACAAAGTGAAAACAGGAATTTAGAAATGTCTGTAAATGTATTAAAAATAAAAAAACTGAAATATCCCATTTACGTAAGTATTCAGACCCTTTGCAACAAAACTTGAAATTTAGCTCAGGTGCCTCGCATTTCTCTTGATCATTGCTGAGATGTTTCTACACATTGATTGGAGTCCACCTGTGGTAAATTAAATTGATTGGACATGATTTGGAAAGACACCTCTCTATAAAAGACCTTACAGCTGACAATGCATATCAGAGCGAAAACCAAGCCATGAGGTCAAAGGAACTGCTTGCAGAGCTCAGAGACAGGATTGTATCAAGGCACAGATCTGGGCAAGGCTACAAAAACATTTCTGCTGCACTGAAGGATCCCAAGAGCACAGTGGCTTCCATAATTCTCAAATGAAGAAGTTTGGCATGACCAGGACTCTACCAAGAGCTGGTCGCCCAGCCAAACTGAACAATTAATGGAGAACGGCCTTGTCTAGACTGGTGACCAAGAACCTGATGGTCACTCTAGTTGAGCTCCATGATCGTATATGCAGATGGGAGAAACCTACAGAAGGACAAACATCACTGTAACACTCCTCCGATCTGGGCTTTATGGCGGTGTGGCCAAACTCAATCCTCTCCTCAGTGAAGACACATGAAAACACACATGGAATTTGCAAAAAAGCACCTAAAGGACCCTCAGACTCTGAGAAACAAGATTCTCTGGTTTGATGAACCTCAATTCTAAGCATCATGTTTGAAGGAAACCAGCTCTGCTCATAATCTGCAGAGTACCATCCCAAAAGTAAAGTGTGCTGGAAGCAACCTTATGCTGTGGGGCTGTTTTTCAGAGGCAGGGACTGGGAGACTGATCAGGGTTGCGGGAAAGCTGAATGGAGCAAAGTACAAAGATATCCTCAATGAAAACCTGTTCCACAGCGCTCAGGACCTCAGACTGGGCAGAAGGTTCACCTTCCAACATGACAGTGACCCTAAGCACACAGCCAAGGCAACACAGGAGTGCCTTAGGGACAACTCTGTGAATGTCCTAGAGTAGCCCAGCCAGAGCCCTGACTTGAACCCTATCAAACATCACTGGAGAGACCTGAAAATGGCTGTCCACCGATTTGAACCTGATCCACCTGAATGAGCTAGAGGATTAAAAATGAAGAAACTCCCTCAATCCAGGTGTGTTGTTGTGAACATATTCCAAATATCAGGCCTCAACATGCTAAAGCTTCCAACTCATGTGGATAAAGGGTCTGAATACTTATGTAAATGTGATATTTCAGTTTTTTCTTTTTAATAAATTTACAGACATTATTAAAATTCTGTTTTCACTTTGTCATTATGAGGTACGGCATGTAGATTAATGAGAAAAAAAAAGAATTTAAACAATTGTAGTATCAGGCTGCAACATAAAAAAATTGAAAAAATTTAAGGGGGTCTGAATACTTTCCGTACACACTGTATGTGTGTGTGCTGCTTATGTGGATTTTTGCCATATACACCCCTCCTTGGACTGTTAAAGTGAAAGAATTTTTGTATTTCCTCCCTGTTGCAAGTAATAAATTGCTTATGGTTTAGAATAAAACACCTCATTTGCAGTTCACCCATCAACAGACCAGCAGAGATGGAAATCAAAACCCACATCACACCACAAGTGCAGCTGCGAAACATCTTACAGGCCTGACAATAAACATGAGAGAGAGAAAGTGCAGAGTACTCAAACGTGGGCAAAATGCAATCAAGTTTAGAATTAAAAAACAAAGGTGGTGTGATTAAATCTCTGAAGATCACCCAGTACTGTTCTTACTCAACCGTATCAGGAGGCGGATTGAGAGAGCTCTACCATTCACACTCCCAATGGTACAGTCGTTGCATGAAGTTTCTCTGCTTAACTCGCCAACGGTCTCTGCCGAACATGACACTTCAAATCGCCAACTCTAATTAAAAAAAAAGGAATCAAGCCTCTTAGAGACAGCCCACCAAAAAAAATGGCAATTCTGTCATTGTTTACTCACCCATGTTTTTCCAAACCTGAATGACAAAAGAAGACATTTTAGAAAACTGTATTTTTTGTCCATATAATGAAAGTCAATGGGGTCTAATCTAAATGAGAGTGAAGAAAAATTCTAAAGATGACGGTTTTCATTTCTGTGACCTATTACAGTTTTTCTCGATTGCTAACACACAATTCATGAAACAATTCACCATTTTCTCACAACTATAAACACAATCTCAAAACTACACACCCAACTGTGCAAACTTCAGACTTCCAAAGTCAAACATTTTAGTCAAAAACACATTCTCTTTTGTCAGAATCTAATCTTTGGCCTCAGATGACACACAAAGCTGTCAAATACACAGACTATATTCCTGACTAGAGAACACTAGTGAGATCAGTTCAAAACACTCTTACAAAAACCTCCTTTTGGGAAACAGGGATCATTTTGCTAGTCAACGTCTGTTACAGTACACAGCATTAATAGAGGGGTGCAGATACAGTAAAATTCAGAAATAAACATTAAGAAACATTTACTTTCATTACGCTACTGTAAAGTTATCTTACAGTAGAAGAGAAAAGTACAAAAACCAAACAACTGAATATACAGTAAACACACTGGAATATACTGTCAGTTACTGTACAGAAATAAACAAACAAATAAATAAATAAACACTGCATCCTCTGCCAAGCTGTATTACAGTATTGATAATATCCTCATATGTTATACTGTACTAGAGCAGTTTCTTAGTCTTCTGACAAAACACTTTCTCTGCCTCCTCTAGACAGACGTCTCTCAGTTCTGCACAAATACATGTAAGAAGTACTTGGCTACAAATCAATCAGCAGTTATGAGTTTGAGGGTGTGCTACAGTATTTACAGTACAAGTTCTCTCATCTGAAGTACTGTAATTGTAATGTGTAAGTAGTGTAAAACCCTGTAGATGATCCTGCAGCAGCTTTCCTTACGATCATTCCATGCAGAAGAACATGCTCAACTATACTGCTTTATATTTCATCAGCAACAAATGACCTTTGACCTCGTCCCCTTCACTTCTCTTTTCTCCTCCTATTCCTCTTTGTCTCCCACGACCAGGATTCATTTCCCAAACTCATAATCAGCTCCTGTTCATGTCATCCTGAGATTCTGACGGCTGTGTCATCAGTTTCGTGACTCAATGTTCACACAGGGATAAATGTGTGCTATTTCTGTTGATTTTGTGATTCTTGAGGTCGTTATATTGTGTGTTTGTGTTTTCTAAATGAGAACACGGTTAAACCTGAGCAAAATGATGGCGTTCTTGTGTAGAGTTTTGCAGAAAACACTGAGCAAACTGGAACGTGTGTGAAAGCAGGTGAAATGTGTTAAAAGTTTTGAGAAACGTGTCTTTGTTTCAAGAACTGTATGAATGGTTTGGAAAATTGTGCCAAATGAATCAGCTATAGTGTGTTAGCAATTGATAAAAACTGTAACTTAAGATCTCAAGCATGCAATTTGTTTTAAAAAACTGTGGGCCACATATCCCCAGTCAATTAAGGATCGCAGTTGGTCTGTGAATTTAAAAAAAAAAAAAAAAAAAAAAAAAAAGCTTTCATGGGATCAATTTCCAGAAAAAGCAGAAACTTATGTAAAAAAAGATACCGTGAATGCAATTTACAGTAATTAGCTTTTGATAAAATTGCAATTCCAATTGCATAAATGTACATGTAAAAAATAGGTATAAAAGATCATTTTACATCATTTCAAACTGTTTTGGGGTGTAAGGTGGCCCACACCGAATCAGATAAAAAAGATGAACATACATGTGTCAAATTAAGCGTACACACCAGCGTTGTTAACTAAAATTAAAACTATTAAAAATAGTTTTCATTAATAAAATTAAATATAAATATTAAAAAAATTAAAATTAAAAGTTGTCTTGGCAGCTAAGCGGAATAATTTTAAGTTGAAAAAAATCACTTAAATCACTAAAACTGATTAAAGCTAAATATGAAAATTTGAAAAAGAAATAGAAAAAAATAGAAATAACTAAGCACAATTACTAAAACTTAAAAGAAAAATAAAGAGCCAATTCACAATAATAAATAAATATTATAAATATAATATTCTAAATAAAATATTTTCATTTATTTTTAATAAAATCATTAATAGACACTGTAATAGTATAGAAATAACACTAAAATAACACTGTTCTACATTCTCATAAGTGAATACATGACTGCATGTGCGTGTCAGTGGGCATGGCATAGCAGGTGCTTATGGTAAGTGTCCCACACACATACACACAGAGAGAGACAGAGAGAGAGAGATGAATGTTAATGCTTCTCTGCCCTTGGCATCTGGAAGTTCAATTACACTGAAAGTCAAGCGACTGACAGTGAGCGCACAGAAGCACTGATAGTTAGAAAGAAAAACAACACTGTTCCAATAAAAAAGTCAAAGAGAAGGACAGACGAGGAAAGAGAGAGAAAGAGAGACATATGACATTCAAACTGTCAAAACTGCTTCTGGATGTCAGTCTCGCAGCTTCTTCAAAAACGGGCCTCTCTTTGCAACAAGCTCACACTTGCACTAACTAAAACAATCTAAGATGGACTGAAAATGGATATTTGAAGAAACGCACATTCAGTCCATCACAGGCAGCATTAGGCCAGCGTCAGTATTATTCCAGCAGGAGAAAATCTTATCGCCACACTTAGCGGCTGACATAATAGAGACTCCTGTTATCACACGTCTTGAGGCCATTTCAGATGTCAGTCATCTTAAGTGATTATTATGAGGTCACATGTTCAGTTTAAGTGTTTCCACTGTAGCCACTAACTACTCTGGGCACAGTACAAAACATGGCATCTGTCTGTAATTTCAAAACAATTAGTTTCATGTGACGCATGATTTCTGCAAAGGATTGTGTTGTATTAGAGAATCATATATGTATTATTTAAGCTGAATATTTCCATGTAATAACCCAGGCAAATAACAAATGCAAAAAAAGTCAAGACATTATAAAATAATAATAATAAAAAAAAAAAATCTACTTCTACTTCATTATTTGCATTCCTCTTCTATTTTTTCCCCAAAGAAATGAATGCTTTTATTCAGCAAGGATGCATTAAATTGATTAAAAAAAAATAACAGTAAAGAAATGTATATGTTACAAAATATTTCCATTTTCTATAAACTTTCTATTAATCAAAAAACACTGAACTATGAAGAAACACAACTGTTTTCAAAATTGATGAAAAAAAATGTTTCTTGAGCAGCAAATCAGCGTATTGGAAAGATTTCTGAAGGATCATGTGACACAGAAGACTAGGGTTATGGCTGATGTAAATTCAGCTTTTAAATCACATGAATAAATTACATCTTAATATATATAGAAAGCAGCTATTTTAAACTGTAATAATGTTTCACAATATTACTGTTTTTCTGTAATTTGATTCAAATAAATGCAGCCTTGGTGAGCATACAAGACTTCATTAAAAAAAAAAATAAAATGATAGTGTATAAAAATAATAGAATATTATTCCCACTAAACATTCTTCTTCAACTAATGTTGACTTTAAAGGTCTGAACTTGCAATCCAAAGATCAAAAGTCCAAATTCAACTATACTGTCTCTAACAAGACCCTTAACCTTACTGTTAAAAGACTGGATCGCCCCTGTAACACTAAAAGTTGCTCCGCATAAGAAAGCATCTGCTAAGCGACAAATCACTTCCATTCCTTTTCTCCCAACAGTGTACACAATGAACCAATTACTTTATTAAGCCAAGCATAAAACGACAATAAATAGTATAGCCTCAATATAAACACACTAATAGAGCAGCTACTACCCTCAAGGACAGAAAGCGCCGCTTTGGTGTCTACGAGAGTAGAGGAATGCCGGGTTCGGCAGAGGCCTGTTTGCACGCAATCACATCTGTCATGCTTTGGCATTGCTCTGTTCCTCTGAGGGAAAGAGAAAAAGAACTCTGACCTCACAGTTGCCAAAACAACCATCTATCAATATTCATTAGAGATTTCTGCAGTGGATGCAATGACTAAAAAAAAACAAAACAAAAAAAAAAAACACGCAACTCGCTGTTATCAAGCTGTGCATGTAATGCAAGACACTGTGGCGATATAAAAAAGGAAAAACGGCAGAACAAAAAGCCTCTGCAGCGTACAAGTCTAGAATGCCTTCTAGGCATGAAACAGATTCGAATCTACTGATGCATAGATTTCCTCTCTGCTGTTTTTCTTTTGCTCGCGAGGAGCCGTAAAACAACACTAAATGCTATTTAGAGAAGCGTCCTTGTCGTTTTCTCGGCTGTGCCCCACAGAATCTCAGACGTCCTTTGCGCTGGCGCTTGTTGGTTTGTTTTCTTTTGCGTCGTTTTTATCTTTGTCATTCACAAACATGCATTACAAGGGTGAATACACAACCACACAGTCATGCCAGCGTTCTTCTGAATACTGATGGGGTTCTGCCGAAGAGAAAGAACTGAATAAAATTCAGTACAGGAGAGAGGCGTGCGTCCCGGGAAAGGTCATCCATCGCTTGACTGGGACCGCCGATGACCTAGTCCAGAGGGCTGCATCAGCAAGCACGACATGAGCGTGTCTATGTGTGTGTGCTCTGCCTCGGTTGCTATCCCAGCTTATTATGCAGAAAATGTCTAATCATCCGTAGGTTGATCTACCCGATAAGCATAAACAATGACTCTATTAATCTAAATAAAACCAGATATCGCTAAGTGCAGTTGTCAAATCAAAAAGGCTGCTCCACACAAACTCATCTTGTTATCTGCTTTGACTACAAGTTGCTTATAATGCGCATTTGCTAATGCAACATGCATATATATATATATATATATATATATATATATATATATATATATATATATATATATAATATAAAAATAGTGTGTATAATATTTTACATTTAAATAATAATTTTAATAATTTAAAAATAGTAATATTAATTTTATTTAACAATTTACTACTACTACTACTAATAATAATAATAATAATTTATATTTTACAGTAATATTGATACATAAATCAAAAATGTTGGTCAAATTGCACAGCCCTACAAACAAGCACAACAAAGCAGTCGTAACCCACCAAGATCGACCAATGGTTTGAATTTGGGGTGGGGTATGATTGGCTGACCGATGGCAGACAGTAGCTATGTTTCCATCCAAAGATTCGAATTAAATTTATGCGCAAAACTGGAATATCGCATAAAACATATGCGAAAAAAGCACCGTTTCCATCCAACAAGTCAAAGAGAACAAAATCGTCACTTCCTGTAAACTGTGACACTAAATATCACTAAGAATATAGGAGAAGCCACTTAATATAATAATTTTCATATATGACAAATTAATTGCACCTCAGAACGAGCAGACGAGACACAATAAATGCGGTCATTACTTTCGGAGGTGAATGCTTTGTTTGGGAACGCAGTCATGCAATACAGTAATTATACAGAAATACTTCGATGACAGACTTTCCTCAGACATTTTAGAACGACCATAACAACATATACTGTGAATGAGATCGGTCCGCTAGTTAGTCAAGTTATCCCGTCTCATAGCGCAAAGTCACATGACTTTTTCGATGCGCATGGAGGAATTTATTCGGTAAATGGGTTTCCATCGTAGTTTATGCCCATTTTTTCTTAGTGGATAAAAAAATTATCCTACTCAAATGTGCGCATAAGTTTTTTATGCGCATTTTTAGAATTTATGCGCATCTTGGCGTTTCCATCCAGCGTTTTTTTATGCAATATTCCAAAATGCGCATAAAAATAGGTGGATGGAAACATAGCTAGTGAGAGTTATTGGGGGGGAAAAAAACTGTTTGAAAACAGAACACTTTTCTTTGAAAAGAAATTTCATACTTTATTAGAGCTAAACAAAATATTAAATATTTAGCCTACAACTTATTCACAATTGTTGATGATAAAATTAAGTAACATCATGAATATCAGAGAGGGTTTGAGATGCTAAAATGGACGTTCTCTGAATACATCACTCAGTCAAATAGTTGACTAAAAATGACCGCTTTACCCGAGGGCCACTAAACAACATTCACTTGGTTGGTCTGCACTGAAAAAACAAGTTATAGATTAAGTTAATAAATTAGGCTTGACAGTTCTAACTTACGCAGAGCCTATCATCTCTAAACCATAGAGAGAATTCAATATATTATGATGACTAAAGCAGTACAGCAGTGAGAGGAAGAATTGCAAGATTCACTAATGCTCCAAAAATGCATCTCAAGGGAAAGCAAAAGAAAATGAGAGAATGTAACACACCATGAGGATGTGGAAACCACATGTCTGATACATATGCATGGATCTTGACAAAACCTGTATGGCTTTCTTTTGTGGGGAAAAAAAGAAATGGTGAAGAATACTGTTAAAGAGTATTGGATCTTTTTAATGAATCAATTGATTCGATTCACAAAGCCAGTCTAACGATTTGTTCACAATTCAGATTGATCCACTTGAACTCCACTTCAGCAGCTCACTTGAGGAGAAGATTATAATGATTAGAGATTAGTGAATTTCAGTCTGTTCCTCGAACAAATCTACTGTAAAACTTTGAAGATATATAATGTAGGTTTGTAATATGTAATATAGGAATTTTCATTACTGGGTGACTGTTCCTTTAACTCTCTCTGCTACCTTGCTCAGTAGTACCACACAGCACTTTGCCTTTTGAAATAAATCTGTGTCAAGTTTGGCATCTTGTCAGGTTTTCAGTTGCAGACAGTATGCTCAGGTTTGTTTGTTTGTGTGCGAGTGTATCTGTGTGAGTATGTGGGTAGCGGAGAGCACTGCTGTTTTTAGCAGCCTGCTAACAAACCGATTATGTTTAACAAGATGTTTTAAGAGCCATCACATACATAAACACACATACTTGAGGTGCTTAGAGAGAGAGAGACAGATGGAGATAGACAGACAGCAACAGGAAGACAAAATACAGCAGGCGACAGAGCGGAAAACTCCGCTGCCATTGCTTTCTGATTACTGCAGAACTGTTTGAGATTTCCATATGGAGAAACACTGAAAATGTGCAAGTATAAAATCTTTCCAAAAGTTTTGAGATCATATCCTTTCCAGTCAAGTCCTCGACATTTTAGCATTTCAAGAGCAAGAAGTTTAATTTAAAGGAACAGAAAAATCATGTCATGGACACTACAGTTTGGTGACAGTAAGATTTTTAAATGTTTTTTAATTTTTTTTTAATTTTTTTTTTTTAAATGTCTCTCATGCTCACCAGACAGTATTTATTTGATCAAAAATACATTATAAACAGTAATATTGTAACATATTACTACATTTTTTTTAAAAAAAAGTTCAGTATTTTAATCTATTTGAAAATGCAATTTATTCCTGATTTTCAGCATTATTATTCAAGTCTTCAGTGTCACATGATCCTTCAGAAATCATTGATGATGATAATCAGAAATCAGCATATTACAATGTTGAAAACAGTTGTGCTGCATAATATTGTGCAAACTGTGATACATTTTTAATATTCTTTGACGAATTATAAAAGTTCAAAAGAACAGAATTTCTTTTGAAAAAGGAATCGTGTTTGCCACCTCATACGAATTACGACCAGTTGCCATGACTGTATGTTAGTGTAAACCACCACTTTTTCTTTTTGTCTCCTAAAGAAAGAATCATTTGGAACACTGCATTTCAAAAAACGAGATTATAAATGATTAAAACGCATGCATTTATCAATCTTGTCATGCTTATGGCAAATATTCAAGCATCAGATTTCCAAATGAAAGCTCACTCTCTAACACTTTGGTCTCAGGAAACTTGACACATGTGAAATTCAGTCCAGGACACTCAGCAGAAAGAAGCGTCCAGAGAATTCAACAGCGAAGTGATTAGACGTGTAAATTTTAAGAATGCCCGCAATGCGGTCAGCACCCCAGATCACAAGCTAAAAGAACCGCGTTTCTGCCGGCGGCACTCCAGGACCAACAGCCTAGAAAATTTCTAGGACGATTTCAAAGGACCAAACGCCACGAAGGCATTTTATAGCTGCGTGCGAAGTGTGTGCGTGTACCACACCCATGTGTCAGCAGGGTTTGGAGAGATTATTGCGGGGCTGGTGCCAACCACCCCACCTCCCCTTCTCCATGGAATGCACACCAACAAATAAAATAGGTGTTGTGTAGTATAACATACAGCTAGGGGTGAAAAATCAAAGCAATTTCACAGCCTAAATAGACATGCTTTGAGCTTTTCCAAAAGCTTCAGGTCAGGAAATCACACAATTAGCAATTACTTTGACCAAAGCTTTGTTATATCTCTCTCTGGCTCTGTGAAGCGTTAAGGCAGTGGCATTGAGACAGAAACACTATTGTGCTTTCTGCACTAAACAATGGCTCTTATTTAGCCTGTGGGGTCCAAATGCGTGTTAGCTCATTTACTCTATGTCTGCCAAAATTCCAGATATGGATCCCATTACAAAACCAATAAACAAGCCAGAGAGTGTGCCAGTTCTGGGAGAGCACGCTGAGGCGTACAGAATAAACCTGCCCAAGTCACCCTGCCTGTCTCACAAGGGCTGCAGGAGTCCAGCGTTTCTGAAAAGAGAAGTGAATAGCTCTTAAGACCTAACTGAGGTGGTCCTTCTACATCCTCTAGGAAAAGGAAACTGCCAAATCAAAAAGTATCAGCCAATCATAATAACAAAAGAATCCAAAAGTAATTTAATCGTTCAGCCTCCACTGCACTAAAAAGGTGTTAAAGTGGTCATGAACAATTTAATTAGAAAAAAAAAAAGAATTGAAAAGCGACATTTGAAAAATGAGTTGCATAAACTATTTTACAACAGATTTTTTTTTTTTTTTTTTACTCGGATGTTATTGCTATAACTGCATACATAGCTTGAAACAAACAAACAAAAAAAATTAAATTAGCAGGCATGAGAAATGTAGCCTTGGCAAGCATTAGAGACGTAATGTTCAAAAACATTTACAGATCCCAAACAGAACAGTAGTGTGATGTTCGAAAATTATTGTATTATTTTTAACTATTTTACGACTGGCTAGCAGCTTCAAAAAAAAGGCTTATAGTAGCTTTAAAAAAAAAGTAACAAATATAGAATATATATTGATATATTGTCCAACTCAAAGTGTGATGCTGGTCATGTACAAAAAAATATATTTTTTTTTTCTCAATCTTTTGAATTTAAAGACTGAAAACATGTTTTACCTTTCAAAAACAACATCTATTAAGAAAAAAAACTGCAAAAATTTTATATTCAAAAACTTTAGCCAATCCTAACAGTGCATCAATGAGCTTTAAAAAATAATGTGACAAAAGTCAACCATGATGTGATAAAGACCAGTTAGCAAGGGCTGTAATCCCTCTTGTTAGATGCTTTCACTTTCAGAAACACCATTCTGAAAGTAAAAAGCACTGAGATGAATGGCAATGCTAGCAGACAGCTCCAGGTATTACAGGCCTAATTGGGTTAAAGGGTCAGGGAGAGGACACAAAACAGTCATATAAAATTAAATTACACTTTTTGATGCAAGAGACATTTGCATTAAAAGTGTACCTTGAGGAAAAATTACAATGATGAAAAAGTGTTATATGACCCCGTTATGCAAAGCGGAATTCATCATGATGTTGCATTTATGAAGTGTGGCAAAGCCACATCCATCACTGCGGTCATCTGATATCATGTCAGTAAGGTTAAAACATCTGACAGAAAAAGACAATTGTCCACTAACAACTGGAATACAGTTGACTTGGAACTGACGGCAGTCAAGCACAACTGTGTCCCTCCCCGCAGACTAAGGTGTTTTTCTTTTATTTCCAGTGCAGTGTCACTCATGTGCTGTGGCAGCAGTGTGTGTGGGGGGGGGGGGCAATGTGCTATTTCCAGCCTCGATGCAGCCAGACTGTGAAGGCCTCTCTGTTGCTCAGTCGAAAAGCTACAACATCAACATAACAGCTGCTCCCCAGCAAATACCATTTGACCATGAGAAAAACATGCTGTATAGCCTCTAATGGCATTTACATGGAAAAACACAGTGCTGTAGACACACCATAGTATTTCCAAGACAACAATTCCAATTATATATACTAGATACTACAAAGACAAAAGCCATACTTTAGAACAGCAATTCTCAACTGGTTTCATATTTTATAAACCAAAAAAATTCTCATACAAAAATAAATCAAAATGGCATTAAAGGAATATTTCACCCAAAATTAACGCTTTCTGTAAATGTACTCACCATCAGGCCTTTATCAGAATGGATTTGGAGAAATTTAGCATTACATCCCTTGCTCACCAGTTGATCCTCTGCAGTAAATGGGTGCCGTCAGAATGAGAGTCCAAACAGCTGATAAAAACATCATAATAATCCACACACAGCTTTTCACTTTACAAGACATTAAATGATGGACTGGAGTGGTGTGGATTACTTGTGAATTACTGTGATGTTTACATCAGCGGTTTGGACTCTCATTCTGATGGCACCCATTCACTGCAGAGGATCCATTGTGAGGTGTTCTGGTGAAGATGGCATGAGGATGAGCAGACTTCCAATTTTGGGTGAACTACTCCTTTAAAATCAATCATTAAAATGTATTGATATTACCACAAACTGCATATGCCCAACAATATGCAGAATTATTAACATGACAGACTTGTAAATGCTTACACAGCAGTGGAAGTATTATTTAGTCTGCATGTTTCTAAATGACAGTTGAAATGCAATAGCAATGAGCTGCAATAGGTTCATACACTCAGCAGCCAATAATTCACCACACACACACACACACACACAACACAATGTGGTCAACACAAATCATGTTTATACTCTTTGTAAGTGAACCCATATTTAATGTAGTGTGAGCTAAATTTTTCTTAAAGAATGAGGGGATATTAAATGCTTTTTTTTTTAGGGCTGGACGATATATCTCATGCGATATGATCATGCGCATCTCGTCAGTAAAGCCGGTTCCTTGATTAGCGGTAAATCTCCATCACCTGTTTTCAAATGGAGCTGCGTTTAATACACGGAGCCGTA